>BEXV01004273.1:3902-28395 GCA_003118195.1 Hemicentrotus pulcherrimus | reverse complement strand
AAGTGCATATATTGTGTCCACAAAAAGTGATATATTCAAAACGAATATGCACGATTCTGGTAAGGCGCAGACTGAAAAAAAAATGTAAGCGGCGGTTTGGCGGGAATTATAACCTCCATTATCGACGTGATACATAAATCATGCCATCTGCTTATCAAGGACCTTTTTTTCTTCGAATAGGAGATCTGTCAAGAATCACCATTATCGGCAGCCAATGGCTTAATTCAGGGAGAAGAAACATACAGGGACTTGGTAGCATTGTTCATATGAGATAAAATGGTGCTAAAGTAGTGGCTTCAATGCTAAATGTACAATTAAAGACAATCTAAAAGTTTAAGTGAAAACAGACCATCCTTAATGATAACGATTGCGAAAAATTGATCTGATCGATTCCTTAATTCTCCCAACTATGCCATTACAATTTAATTACATTCTAGACGAATGTAAATCGTCATAAAGCAATGAATTGGCTCTATATACAATTCCGGACATTTAAGTGTTGAAAGATTTGTTAAAGTCTGTCTTATGTCTTATTTACATGGAAAAACAGTTGTAAAAATTCAAAATGGGTATGGAGAATTTACTTTTAGAGGGTGTCGCACAGTGATGCATTCAAAGAAAACCATTTATTAATCTAATTTTCCCGACTTTTTGCCTTTTAGAGGGTTAGTACAGTAAAAGGAATATAAAAAAGTAACATTTTATACACAAATGACGCAGTCTTTTCATTAAATTTCAACAATGTTACCGAGTCACTTTAAGCGAGGGCTTTAATCCACAGTGCTCTTGAAAACCGTACGCCGCGAAAAAAAGACGAAGAAGAAGAAAAGAAAGAAAGAGACGCTTGGAGATAGGTTGATATAAAGCCACTTCATTGAGCGTTTGCTCAAGCCGAAAGTCAATCCATCCAGGAATTGAACTTAGATTAAAACAGACTTGTAAAGATGTAATCCTTTAATCTAGAAGAAAAATCAATCCAGGCTACGATCAAGAACATATTGACTTTTTTTTCTTCCTTTAATGTAACCGCCTTAATTAAAGCCACTTCTCCCTTCTTATATTGTAACAAGGGGTGATTTATAGAAGGAACATTTGAATTCCTTTTAGGCTCGATGTGGGGCCTGCTCAAAGTCGATTTAGAAACTTGTAACAGTATAAAAAGCAATCAGAAATGTTTGAAGATTGCCGAAAATGTAAGCAGGGGGTATGAAGAGTTGGTTAAACGTCTTAAAGATGTAAATCCTCATTATCAGGTTCATTTCAGGAAACATTATAGTCACAGCACTGTTGCTCAACCTCCATGCATGCGCCAACAAAAGTGAGCACTTGCCTCAACACAGGGTATTTAATGTTGTTTGACATTCTGGGGTCAATTCGTTCCAAATTTAATGATTCCAGAACACGGTACTATAAACTAAGGAGTTAGTCATTGGGAGAAAAAAAATCACAAGATTCTGTTACCAATTATGTATCTAATAAATAGCAAGACTGGTCCTCCTCGTTATTCACAACCTGATTATTCATGAGCTGCTAGATCATATTTCCTTCATAATTATGTTGCTGTTCTCAAACATAAATACTTGTCATGCGATTACATTGTGAAAGAATCAAAGAACCTGGCAGAATCAGCGGGAAATCCTGATAATGTATTACATAATAATTGATTTCTACTGTCACGTTTAACAACGATCAACGGAAAATGAAATCAAAATGTCAGAGGTAAACATGTCAAAAGTAATAATGTCAGAGGTAAAAATGTCAACAACAAAAACATGTTACAGGTTTAATATTGGAAATGGTTGTTTATTAGGCTCATCGAAAGAGAATAACGAAGGATTCTCTGCAGTCATTATTGCAGCGCTGCTTTATTTTCTTCTTTCTTTAAGTTTTTTTTACCTTTCGGCCCAATTTTGTGACTTTTTGCCCGATTTTTGCCGAGGTGTATGCTATTTTATTGAAGGTAGAGCTTGAAAAGTGACGGGCATATCCCTGTAAATTTCAAACAAAGATGTTTTTCATGAAGTTTGACATTCCTAAAGCAAAGTTCTGGTATTGTTATAATTGGTATAATAGACTAGCCCAATAGCTTACATCTCGACATTTTGTGTGATAAAGTGCTAAGATATTATGACGACACTGGCTTTTTTTACCTTCACATTTGTTTTGTACCTCTGACACCTTTGCCTCTAATATGCTTACCTCTGACATTTTTACCTGAAACCAGATTTCCATCTATTTCACGTCATGTATCAAATATCAGGGTATTTGAATTGTAATCCTTTTAACTGTTCACTTATACTATAGGCCCATCCATTTTCACTCTTCTTTTTAATTGAATGTTTTTGTTAATTTGATGCATTCCAACAACTTGATATGGGATATCAACTATCTGTTTAATTTTTTTGGGTCTCTGTTAATACATTTATGTCTACCATTTACTTCTGAAAACATTGCAAAATGTTAGAAATATGTGAAACAGTATGAAACTATAAACTTAAACTGAATCTGAAACTAAATGATTTTCTCTCCCAAAACTGACATACAAAGCATATAGGCAAGCCCACATTTCACTTTGCATCTTTATCAGAAGTCAATCTCTTTTTCGAGGGTGGTTCTATACATTATTTCATGGCATAAAACTCCGTCTGCCGTGTAACCTCCAAACGTCTGGTGATATTTCCTTGGTATCGATTTGTCTTGGTCCCATGGGACCTCATCTTTTCTACTTAGGACCATTTTGGGTTCACAATAGGGCACAAGAAAGCCCACAATGGGAGGAGTGCATTAGGGAAGAAGTCGATCGGCGTTAATGGAACATTCACACTGCTCAGTGTGGCTCGGTGGTGCGCCCATCGCAATGGGGACACGTGGGATACCACAGCTAGCTGTCTTTTCGTGCAATGCCGTGGCGCCTTGCTACCAAAACGATGGTGTCCGAATGGCGCCATTTGAGTTTTTGTCGTGACGAGAAGTATGTAAGAAAGAAACTTGTATTTTGGGGGTAAATCAATTCATAAGATAGCTTAACGAATGACAAACATTGAATATACATTTCATGCATTTTCTCCTTTTATTAATGTTTTAATTTTAAAGCTTTTAAAGCAAATTATTTTAACATCATACCAGTAAGGGTTAAAGCCTCATTGATTATTTTAAACTAGCGCCTACTATGATTTTGGTAACCGTCGACTATTATTTGGTAGCGATGATGGCTATATGTCATCGATATATACTTTTTGTTTATTCCCAACAATGTACTTTACTGATGAAATTATATTTAAAAGTATACATGAATAACATAAAAATGGCACTTAAACTTGGGTGATACACAGGACGGAGGACGATTATACAATATCATTAGTAATTCCACCTAACATTGTGGCAATTTTTTTCCAAACTTGGGTAATAGTCCATTGCGATCATCTTCCACTATATAATTGAGCAAACATTCATCAGAATGCCCCTAGAGTTTGGTATTTTACGAGAGTCGGCCGGACTCATTATTGCAATCATGCTGGTTTATTTCTTGATATGCCATTTGAACTTAAAGCCCCTCTGCGCTAATTTGGCCAGGAGGGATTAGATCTCCCTGCATGGTCACTGACAGGTGGTTATCTCTTTAACTCAGCTCTCAATTAACATAAGAGAAAGAGGATCATGGGGACCAATGGTCACCGATTAAGTATTGTTTTCTATATAGAGGGAGCAAGTAGCTACAAGTAGTGCAGTGGGGCTTTAAAGTACCGTTCAATCCTTACACCTTTTTTGAAGAATTTTCCTGAAAGTTCGTTTGATCACGACAACTAAAGATGCATACAGTGTGAACGGGGAGGAGCAGTCGTCATCGATCTGTTTTCATCTCACAATAAGCTATTCAAAAAGGCGTTTCGATCTGTTTTACCCCTCGTCATGCACACCCCACACGTAAGTCGCAAGACGATACAAAGGAAACGACTTACTCCTTTTGTGTTCAAGCACAATTGACTATTATCAAACCCTAGAATATCGTGAGACACCCAGCTGATGTATGGCAAGCCTATATAGATTCGTTATTGATCAGTAGCTTATCCGCGTGTGTATGATTTAAAACTTTAATTTTCCTTTTCCCTTTACCAGTATTGTGTTCAAGCACAATTGACTGTTATCAAACTCTAGAATACCACAAGACACACAGCTGGTTTATGGCAAGCCTATAGATTCGTTATCGATCAGTAGATTATCTGCGTGTGTATGATTCAAAAGTTTCATTTTCTTTCTCACTTATACGCATTATTTTACTTGCGCATCCATTTGTAACAACCACGTGTGATATTTTTCGTTTAGAAATGTGTGAGTATCTTGTGCCGTGTTAATAATATATGTGGTTGAGATTAGTGCTAAGTTTCTTTCTTTCTTTTTTACTTAAAGATGAAGTTGAGTTCTGGTCATGCGATTGCATTGTGAAAGAAGCGGTGTGGAATCGACCAGAAAAGGTTGATCATCTAGCATATAAGAATTTGTGTTCTGGAATCATCAAAATGATAAGAAATTTGGCTAAGTCTTGGTAACGTTACAAACACTGTACACAGAAAGATGTATATGGGACTACACGAACACGTGGCGTAAAAACCTACCCCGAGTTTTACGATGAACATGAAATATTTAGAATATGAAGGCTTTTGAAGAGCCATGCTTTTCAGGAAAGTCTTATCTGATGTTCTTTCACACTTGCATAATAAGAATGATAAAGTTCACAAATTATTTTTCACCTCTTCCCAGAACTCAACCTTCTCTTTAAACAATTTCAGACGTTCTCACGATATTTTAATCAATGTGAAAAATCGATATCAAAAAATTTAATCGATCGCATTTTGGCGGGACGCAGGTCAGCTGAAATCGATACTGAGTAATATAAGATTGAAAGATTAATCCCTATTCAAAGGTAGTGTGGGTCAATGATTATGGTGCGTTCATCACCACTATCATGATTACGACACTCTTTCTCGATCTCTTTTCTGTCCCCTTCCCGCGTTTATTCTCCTGCTGTCACCCCCTCAATCTATCTCTACCCCCTCCTCTTCCACCATATGACTTTATCCCACTCTCCCTCTTTAGAAGGGAAGCAAGCAGAAAACATAACAATGCTTTCATCCACTTCGTATTTCTCTCCCGCTCTCTCGTTGTCTAGCGCTATCTTTCTACCTTTCTTCTTCTTTTTAATCTCTATTTTATTTTATGTCCTTCTCTCTCTCTCTCTCTCTCTCTCTATCTCCCTCTCTCTCTCTCTCTCTTTCTCTCTCATTCTCTACATCGCTCTATCCCTCTATCTTGTAGAGGAGACATGAGATGAAGGGTAGAAAGTGAAACGCAGAATTATACAAGAAAAATATTTTTGCGTGAATGGGGTTAAAAGACGAAAGCATAACAATAGAAACTCGAAAGAAAACTGAAAAGGCGGAAAGAAAAGAAAGAAGCTTGGAGATGACTTTGAAAACAGTGTGTTTATCTGTCTGTCAAGTAGGCTGACGTGACAGTGTCCCCAAAGCCTACTCAAGGGGCATAGGAATCAACACCACACTCGGCCCAAGACACCTTGGAGAGCCCTCTGAAGTGGTTCCAACGTTTGCCACCAGAATCTTGACACCACCAACTTCCCCTTTATCATGCAAGAATTTGGTTTATTTTCTACTTTTATGTATAACATCCTTAAATATTCCCGACCCCCCCCCCTTATTCTCTACAAAGCTCGTGTTGGGATAGGGTCCCACTTCAACCTGTTTCGAGAGTAGGTTGTGGCGTCAATGGGCGTGGGTTAGGACGCGTTGGGGTATCATCCAAACGTTGCTACGGTGACGGGAAGAGCGTCGACATGTGACTGTGTCAATATGAAATGTGTTGATGGACAGCTGCCGTCAGCTATCATTATGCTTGACAAGTTAAGTTGTCATAGAAGAAAAGTTTGATTTAGGAAAGAGCCTGATCAATGGTTAAGGAATGAACATAGAATGAGAAGCTAGGAGAGATGGCAGTATGTGTGAGCATGGAGTTATAGACTTATATAAGGCCATGCTGTGAGTGAGTGAGTTAGATAGAGAAGGAAGAAGAAAAGAAGAGATATAGAGAAAGAACGAAAGGGGGTAAACAGAAGTAGAGAGGGTAAGAGAGAGAGAGAGAGAGTAAAAGATAGGGTAAGAGAGAGAGAGTAAAAGAAAGGGAGAGAGAGAGGGGGGAGAGTAAAATAAAAGTGAAGAGAGAGAGAGAGAGAGAGGAAATGAGAGAAAATGAAAAGAGAGAGAGTGAGGGAGATGAAGGGAGATAAAAAGAGAGATGGAGAGAGAGACGGGAGAGTCAGAGAGATGAAGAGAGAGAGAGAGGTAGAGATAGAAAAAGAGAGGAGGTTGAGAGAGAAAGAGAAAGAACGTCAGCGAGAGATTTAAAATCACCAAGAATCGAATACATCTTTTGCTAAACAAAAAGGCAATGGAATTTCGCGAAAGGAGGTCAACATTATAAACAATCGCTTTGAGAAGAATTCATGAATGACTAGGCTTTAGGAAATGACAACAATCCAATGATGTAACAATTGCGCCAATGTCATGAAGAAGTGCTTCCGGTTCATAGCATTTTTGTTTTGTCACATAACATTCCAACAAAATGATGATTAATTCATGACGTCGTTTGGGAATGTCATTAACGAGTATTGTTACGTTTTGATAAGTTTTCTTCTCTTGAACATTTTCAAAATCAAGAAACTTCATATTGTTTTCTATAATATTTTGATAATATAATTTCACAGTTTGCTGATATTCTGATTGTTAATACATTAGCATGCATTCATCGGATGACATTGTAATATATCTAGCTTTTGAATTAAATATGTCTTCTATCTTCTATGACCCGAAAGCTGGAAAAGTTGAGCTTTTGGGCCAACAATGGTCATTAACAGCGTCCTTTTTAACTTCCTGAGATGGGCGAAATCAAACACTTGGATGAACTTTACATTCTTCTGTTTAATAAAAACTTTTACCATTTTATATATGCCCTCTTGCCTGTCCGTCACTAAATCAGAGTACCTTTCGCTTTAAAAGTCTGTCAATCACTTGATTTTAGACGTTTCTTCTCTCTTTCTGTTTTGTTATGCATTTTTGACAAGTTCCCTACGTATTTACTAACCGGCTGTCGTGTTGACAAGTGAATTCATAATTTATTTCGAAAGTAAATAGGAGTCCCGCTGTCCAAGATTTTTTCTGATTTGTTTTTCAACGCAGATTGATCAATCGATCTTATTTACTGGGTGTAAGCCACAAATATGTTTAAATAAGTAAATAGGATGTTGTGCATAAGAGGGGGCGAAAATTTGAAAGTGTTTCAATTTAGGTCTGGTGTTGGAGGCAATGAAATTGTCTTCTGAAGTTCTGAGAAAGTGCATGTTACTTGTTAGCCAAGTAATTAGGTTAAGGAAATTCTAAAATGTATAAACAGCTAGTCTAAAATAAAGCAGAAAATCGAACAAAAATAAGAAAGTTATAAATCAATGATATGTTTGTATATGAAAATCGGGAGAGTTGTCCATGACTACGTCACAATCCACTGATCAATGGCGAAAATAGTCCAAAAATGTAAGATTCGCCGGGATTACGTGATCACATATTTCAAGCATTTACAACTACCTTTTAGGATTCCAATCTATTCACACTTTCGCCATTCTGTTTCTCTTATTTTGTTCTGCTTTCATGACTATGGAGTTATCACAAGAGTTAGATTGACCTTCTTTGTTTGTTCGATCTTATGTTTGATCCTATGTTTGACCTCATGTATGTTTGATCTCACTCTTATTTTTGTTATTATATATGCATGATTTATTGAATAAAGAACAGATGTATAAGTTGTGTGTTTATGAGTTTTGATAAATATTTTTTTTGGTCAGACTATAGTGCTCTTAGAGACACCAGTATTAAGCGCCTGATAGGTATTGTGTATTATTATTATTATTATTTATTTAATAAAAAATGATCACACATTTCAAGGTTTTCGTAGGATCCTCAAAATGTCCCTATAAAGTGTAAAATGCAAATACGGATATGCACATGTGTTGATGTCGTGAAACGTGACAAACCGGTTGGGGGTATTTTCTCTTTCTTTGTGTGTAAGCATTAATTTACATATTAGTGTAAACTGTCTATCACAATATTCGTACCAAACATATTAAGTAATCGATTTTTTGGTTTATTTCAAAAGATAGTGATGCTTCATTATAACCCGGAACTCAGGATTAAAGTTTATTGTAGCGAAAGGGTTTACTTTGAATTTCGATTACCTTAGTTCCCTAATTATAAAACAAAGAAGAAGGAAAAATATGTGGATTTGGTGAATGAAAGAAAAGCAGGATTTAAATGAGAAGATGCCGGATACAAACCGGACGAGAAGGAGAGAAAGAAATGTGATTAGAAACAAACGATAATGAAGACGAAGATGAAATATAGTCTTAAAGTGAAGTAAGGCTTGTATGAAAAGAAAGAGAAAAGGAGGAGGAGAAGAAAAAGAGGTAGTAGAAGAAGAAGAAATGTTGAAGAAGAAGTAGAAGAAGAATAAGAAAAGAAGAAGAAGGAGAAGAAGGTAAAGAAAATGATCTAGGTGGTGGTGATGATGATGATGATTAAGTTCGAGAAAACAAGAAGAAGAGAAAAAAAGAAGATAATGATAATGATTATGGTAATGAAGAAAAAGAGAGAGATGAAGAAGAAGAAGCAGAAGAAGAAGCAAAGGCAGAAGAAGCAAAGGCAGAAGAAGAAGAAGAAGAAGAAGAAGAAGAAGAAGAAGAAGAACAAGAAGAACAAGAAGAAGAAAAAAAAGAAAGAAGAAGAAAGAAAAAAAAGAAGAAAAAGAAGAAGAAAGAGAAGAAGAAAGAGAAGAAGAAATTCATAGTTCTCGACCCTCCTCTCCAATACTTCATCCATCGCTGTCAATCAGAAATTACTTGTACATTATCATCACACTATCTTATCTATTAGCCAGGATGAGGCCCAATTATCCTACTTTTCAAGGATACGTGATCTTAAGCATCTCCACGTTCCAAGACATTAATGGTAAATAGAATGAAACGTCCATCCGAGATTTTAAAATAATTATCTGAAACCGAGCATTGTAGAGCATTATATAGAGAAACAATACTTGGTGGTGATCTTTTTGACGCAGAAAGACATGTTTGGAATTAATGCAAACTGCAAAGATATAACTTCAAGAAAAAAAAGACAAACGTCTCGCCTTTTTCCAAGGAACGTTTATTTTTCGTAATGTAAAAAAGGGAAAGGAAAAGCTGTGTGCTGTGCAGAGCCCCATATCAGGCACAACTCATTACATGGCCATATAATAAACTCTGGAGATTTTTTTATTCATGCGATCATAGCTTCAACCATCATGTACGTTTTTGATACGAACTATTTGTCATGCTAGTACTCTAGACAGGTATCTTTTCATTGTAATTTATTTCAAATCGGCACATTTTAATGGATTTTGTTTTGTTTGTCTTTCTTCTCGTTTCGGTTAAAAAAAGTTGAAAATCGCAACGTTGACCTTAAGTCGATTTTTTTTCTTCTCCAACATACATACAGAGCTTTCAAAGTCCAACAAAGAAAGATGTATATCTATGTTTTAAGAAATACAAAACATAAAATACGATTCAATTAAAAGCGGTACAACAAGATAAAAATATTAAACATGAAATATTATACAATTATATGTACTCAAGAGAGAGGAGGTTTATCTGGGATTCATTATCTTTTAGGGATCATTTCCTTTTCATCATTTTATAGTTCATCACATGACAGAAATTCTCTCAATGCCACCTGTGTTTGAACTTCCATCCTCCAAATTTATCGCATCGATAATGTTTCTTTCTTGAGAATATAAGGGCTTTGTAGGGGCAGCAAAGAAAAAGATGCCATATATCAATATCAAAGTGAAGTCATCCATCTTCGCTTTTATTTTTAAGAGTGGCGAATTAAACTTGGAGCGTGGGAAAACGTCCGCTGTCTGAATCGAAGCATTCATGGTCTAGAATCCCCAATTGTCACTTTTAATGCCCCTTTCATTTGGTTTCATTCGACCCCAAAGATTCGCGAGCGCTTCGTGAAAATTGTACCAATTGTTGCGTTACAGGTGAAGGATAAAACTCACTGAAAGAAAAAGAAAAGACATGAAAGAGGGATGAAGGTTGTAGAAAAGAGAGAAGAAATGAATGGTATTCTTTTTTTTTTCTTCTGGTCGCTTCGCTGTAAATGTTGTATTTGCGAGTTCACTTGTTCGAGAGCCATTTATCATCATATTGAAAATTCGTCTTTTATTATACGTTCATTGTTGGTAGGGACAATACGAGAAAAGAACGACGCGCGCACAAAACAAGTGGACATTGTTCGTAAGAATCTTTTTTTTTTCTGAATAAGAAGAAAGGAGGGAAGGGGTAATAAGGAGGGTAGAAAGCTACCAAACAAAGACTAGAGTTTAAAAGTTTAAATCAGATGAATACCATAACTCTATAATAAAATGGACCCGCACCAAAAGTTCCCTCTGTTTTGACAGAAATTATAAAATTATATTTATTTTGCTGCATATAGCCGACTTCTTTTATATACATGATACATAAATATGATATTAGATACTTAGCATAATAGTTAGTTCAATCACTGCAAATATCTCATTGCGGGCGGGGGTGGGGGGGGGGTGGGTGTCTTGATTTATTTCGTTCTATGTACAAAACGATTTGATTGTGGTTTCCCAATACAACATGACCAAAACTGTTTTTGTTGAAATAGTGTACTGGAAAAAAAATTACCAACTAAATTGCTGAGATTTATTTTTGTTCATTTCAGAATGTTTTCACAATTTGATCACCAGAAGTTTTCGTTTCCTTTTTAAAAATGAAAACGCTATTAAGGTCTGACCTTACTTGAAGAAGAAAAAAAAATGAATGATTTGCGCAGAATATAATTCAAAATTTTCATAATTATCTTCTTACCGTTTCAATTTCTTTTAAACCTTTACCATTTTCACCAATTTCGACTTATTCAACTGCTTTTCACAAAATTTGTTGGATTGACTGGACTGCTCTTTAAACATTTCATCTAAATTATATCCGTGGTCGTATATTAATCAAATATTTCTTCCACAACTGTAATATCTATTTTCATGAGGCTCTCGAATCTGTACAAGGCTATCTTGACTACAAGTAATAAAGGAAAAGAATGATGTCTTGTAAATCAAACATAACCAGATAATACTGAATGCTTATAAGGTTTACGGTGCTAATTACATGATTTTGCAATCTAACAATTTGGTCAAATATTATGTCTGATAGGCCTACATGGGTTATAAGCAGATAAGTAATTAGCGCTTATCGATGCTATCATAAATATAGCATTATGATAACCACTTAATAACTAGCCTTTTATGGATACTCGCTCATTTCAATGTTTTTCTCACGTAGTAATTTGTAATACCATAATTTGTGGCTTGTCAATATTAGTTAGGGGACAGTTGCATGGACAGTTGGGTCTTGCTTCATAATCTAATGAAATAATTTTGTTTACAATATTGTTAAAATATATAAGTATGCAATACGTTATAATTTTGTCTAGTTCTTATTTTGTATTATTATTACATTCTTAATTTATTTTGAATTTAAAAGTCACTGCTTCGGAATTCTAAATATTTTAAATTGAGGTTTAAAAGTTGTCAAAAATGACGCTGAATTATAATGTCCTATATGCAATTCACTGAGTACACTGACCCAATTGTTCTTAAAATTCTTAAACTTGATTTTGGTAAACAAATCCGCTGGGGGACACTCATAAAAGCAACAATTAATGACGTTATCCAGTTAATTTACTTGGCTAGCGCGTTCCTAATACCGGTGAATCAACTTAGTGGCTATTTCGAAAAAGTTCCTTTAACAACGCGTACATCCGTGTAGCTGGATTCCATTGTAACCTTCTGCCTTAAACACATTCTTTCATTGGATATCGTTACGTATAGAAACAACTACACAAAAGGCATTGTATGGGCGTGCAACAGTTGATTTTATAGAACGTTTCTTTAACTTGATCTGCACCAACCTCTATTCAGGATGCCTCTTAACGCTCAAGTATATCATGAGGAAAAAGCTGCTTTAATTAAGTAGGTGTTCTTCAATTTTCTATAGAAATTTTGGTCGTCAAAACAAACAAATGGATAGAGAATTCAATTCGAAGTTGGCTATCTGATCGAACAATCATTGTAAAGAAATTGTAGACTTGGAACTATGACCCATCCTATAGAAGACAAAAAGGCTTATCATATAGAATGCAGCATTTGGTTTTCTACTTGCCAAATTGAGTTCAGTTCAGCTTTCCGTTCAGCTCTCCACCTCAGATAGAAACATTTAACTATGATAAAGATATGTATTTCAATCGTATGCCATGAACCACAATATCAGGAAAGGCAGGGATGGTTAACTCTTTTATAGAATAAAGTTTCGGTGAAGGATTTGTGTTATTTTTTATTTAATGGGTATTCTTTTACCGACTCCCACAATCTCTCTCTCTCTCTCTCTCTCTCTCTCTCTCTCTCTTTCTATCTGTCCGCCGGTCTCTCAATCTACCCATTTCTGTCTCTATTCATTACAACAAATAATCGCTGCTTACATTCCAAACGTTCCTATATACAAATACAATATGACAAGGCAATACATTGTCGATATCGTTTCGAGTTCTGAGGAGAATTGACAACCATGCAGAATGCCCGCATGAATATTTTTAGATAACTAATAATGGAAGTGTTACGTTATCTTACAGTATCCTATCAAAAAAGTGTTGTATGATTCAAATTACTCATTTAATTATAAGACGTGTATGTCAAAACTGAAACGTTATTGAATTGTATAACTTTTAAAATGCCATGAAGAAAGACACATATTTTGCGCGTAACGCGAGCCATGCGCCACCCCAAAAGCAGCGAGTCTTGCCTACATGAACAAACATGACTGTCTCTCAAATCATATCCCATGATCTAAATTTCATGATTTAAACATTCCCACTTAGCTTATAAACTCCTTTATATAGAATGACAAGTTTGATTTGTTTATCTTTTGTTTTTTTACCAATACCTCTATGGTGACGATACAGTGATTACTCAATAACAACTAAAAATGAAAAGTCGTGGAAAGCTCATCGAATTTTGTGCGCGTTAGCAGATAATACATTGATAATATATATAATTATTGCAGAATAGATTGACAGATATAATCTAAATTAAACAATGTCATTAATATCTAAATCCCCTGGACATTTCTTGACTTTGATGTGTTGAAACAGCATTATTACTGAAAACCACGGGTTTGTTTTTGGCCTTAATGCGAGCCACGCACTAATAACGTCTGTGTAATTTAGGTTTTTGCATGCTGCGTTTCATTGTTATGAAAGTACCTCAGCTAAAATTAGCTCTATTACTTAAGTGATTTAATTGGATGACATCATAGGTCAGGAATTCGTGACAGAAAGCTTGGGGAATTTTGATGGTTCTCTCTGTCTGACTTGTTCTAAAGAGGAAGCATAAAACTGGCGATGTCGCAAGACTTATGTTTGCTTTCTGACTCAACGTGTTGTGCACGAGCCATTCGGTCGTGCGACAAACAAGTTAGGTCGCGTGTTTTAACTTATGGTGGTTGTTCGTGTGGCTGCATTGCCCACGACCCCTTGACGGCTATATGACAAAATAATCATGCGATTGAAAACGAGTTCACTTTTAAATCATTACATACCCAGGCTCGTTCTACGATGACTGAATGAAAATTTGGATAGGGGACAAGAGCGAAATGTGACATAATCCACTTTCCCAGTTCCTTTATATTGCTTTCTCTTTTTCATACTCCTCGTTTCCACAATTTTCTTCCTACTTGTTACATTATCGTGTTTAGATATATTCCTGGCTAAACAGTGATAAGTTTATTAAATCTGTGACTTTAGCCATTGTGTAATAGTGGAGTAATTTAATCCTTTAATCAACTTGTACTTTTTGTTATGCTCAATACATTAAAATGCGATATTATTAAAGGAAAACTGTATGATTTTAATATTGGGCTCTGTAATACCATGACGTATATATTTACAAATTTTGTTTCGGTGTCTCTGGCAAAGAAAAATAACTTTAGTATTCGATTGAAATCCACTGCAACGAAACAAAATATTTCCATATTATAGGCTACTATGTTTGTGTTTTTTCATAATTTCTCATCATTTGTTTTATCCTGATTCCCCAATTAATTCCCAAGTAATAATCTTTGCATGTTAATATACAGAATGTGTACATGTACATATTGGGCACATTCCCTTTTGTTTTTTTAAATTTCACTCAGTTTGTCATATTTCATATGTAACGATTGCCCTGTTCTCCCTTGAAAATGTGCATTCATGAGCGAACTCAAGAATAATGGAACTGTGTTGTCTGTGCCGTATGAGGGCGCAATGCTCATTTTACAATCGGCGTTCGTCATGTTTTGTTAGTTCTTTGTTCTCCAGCCGTTTGCCGGTTTGATAAGCGAAAGAGGAGAGTTTTACAGGTGCTATTGTTAGGTACTCATAAAAAACCCTAGGGACCTGTTCTGTTCCCGCCTTTCTTTCTCCCTCCCCAACGGATCACCTTGATAAGGGATTAATTGAGCACCCACGCATCTCGTATGATTCGGTGATGATGCATCATTTAAAGAGATACTTTCTGGTACCCCATGATGAAGTCAAGCAAGAAGTAGATATCAGAAATCGAGGTGCTAACGAATCCCCTTTTTGTGTTCTCTCTTTTTGTAGGTGTCCCAATAGGGCTCATAAGTTATGTTTATCACATATTATAATGTACGGAACCAAGATATTTTCGTATTTGTTGTCTCTTTTCTAATATGCTCGAATTATCGTATATTCATTTATTCAACTACCCACTCTGTCTCCACTGGTATCCTCATTTCGAGAAGTGTCCCAATAGGGCTCATATTTTGTTTATCTATCATATATATGATGTAGAGAACCAACATAATTTTTTCAATATCTTTTCTTATATGCTCCGATTCTCAAATATTCAACTACTCAATCCACTATTATCGTTACCCTCATACAAGTCTTCCAACTTTTCTCTTCCCCCCCCCTCTCACTTTCTCCCTCTCATAATATTACCATACACCACTGTCAATACCACTCAAACACGTTCTCGCATCATCTGTACCAATATAACGAAAAATGAAGACGTATTACGAATGATATTTAAAAGTTTATGTTTGTTTTTTTAATTTGATTTTTTGTTTTTCATATAGCAATTGGCTTATATCGACCGGCGACAATCAACACAATTCATCATAATCAATTATATCTCAATCTTGTACAAGAAAATAAACATATAGCAGTAGAAAAATAGTCTTATAGTTTTATAGATGAAAATAACTTGTGCTGGCAGGCACTTCTTCTGGATGAAGACGTTATTTTGACAAAGTTCACTCGATTCCCGAGATCTCCCTCCACAATGTTAACAGAGCGTCGGAACACGTTGATGGGCATGAAAGTTCAAGGCACAGATAGTACTTAAGATGAAAGTCTTTTAGATGGGGTGAGAGATGGATTCTACCACGGCCTCCACATCGACTTCTCTGATGCCTTGATGGCATGCTTCTGGTAAGGAGCGAAGCGGTGGTGTTTGGTGTTCAAGGCCGTCTTGGAGGGCTTGATGTCGACGGGTGAAGGTGTGAAGCGGGTCATGCCTGCGCCTGGTTCGGGGGACATGGGTGACTGAGGTGGGGTCAGGACACTGTCGCTGCTAAGTGGGACTCGAACTGAGATGACAGAGTTCTGTTGGACTGTGTTGGCTGGTAGGAGGAGAACCATGCCGTTGGGTGTGGTAGCAAACTGCTGGATTGGTGATGTTGCTGGGATGGAAATGGGACTGGGAGCTGCAACTCGGGTCTGATGCTGGGGGACTGTGACTGGTGATGGCACACGTTGTTGTTGTTGCTGTTGTTGATTCTGAGCTGGTTGCAGTCGTGACACGTCAGGTTTCTGGTCGGCATCATTGATGGTACTGCAACGATCAGCCAGATGACCGAGGAGGCGAAGACGAGTTTCAATGTCGATGCTCTCGCAATTGGACATGAAGGTGGAAACCTCGCTGAGGCATTCGGTGAATCCAGCATGGTATGTGGTGACCTGGCCTTTAGACTCGCCCTGCTCTGGGGTCTGGACGTCTTTCAAATATCGAACAGTCATCTCCAAGATGTCAGCTTTTTCCATTTTTGGATGTCTAGCGATCTGGAGTAAAGAAAAATGAGAAATGGTCATGAGTATTGCACAATCTAAACGCAGAAAGAAATCTTAAAATATGGCTGTGTACATTAATCAATCGACAAAATGTTGACTTTTTTGAAGAGTGATAAATTATTGTTTGCCCAAACTACCTTTATAAAACCACACTCCAATCGACCCCAAGCCCCCGCCGCAGCTGCGGTTAGGCGTGGGCCAAGAATCGTGGATTACTCCCTAGCCCAACTTTCCCACGGTTCGGCTTCAATAGAGGCCAGAATGAGCTCATTCAATAGACGGCGAAGCTCGCCCGTTGTTCCACCGAGTAAACATTGTTCGCACGTTCCATCTCCCAGTAAACCCTCTATACAAACGACGCCCTACCACAAACAATAGCGGGACGGAGCTGGGGATTTAATTAATCAATAATCGGAGTGGACAGGGACAAAGATACACTTCTTTGAAGAAAAGGAGTGAATCTTCGCGCCAATTAAGACAAGGAACCAGATTACGAAATCAGGTTGGGCGCCAAATTTGAAATCTGGCGTTTTGGTGGGATAGCAAAATTGTGTACATGGGTCCATGCATTTAACGTACAATAAAACAAGTCCCTTCCTTGTTGTAGTGAAATACTGACAGGTAGTACTGATCTCAATGTTTAAGACGTAGATTGAGTGTTTTTATGAGATTTAAAGATACTTACATCTTTTTTGATGACTGGAAAGACCATGCTCTTCAGTTGAAGGAGGCTGTCATTGATTCGAGCTCGCCTTTTGCGTTCAGTCAGGTGCTTTGCAGTCTGTAAATGAAAATAAGAAAAAGTACAAGAATAAGTCACACAATCCTCAAATTGAAATACAAGTGTAAGAAAATTATCAAAATATGAAATACATTTGTTGATATACTCTGTTAATTCCTTGATGTTATTGCCAATGAAGTTGCAACTTTAATGCAAGAAGATAGAATGAATGTATTCAGCTTAGCTGAAAACTTCCAAGACAACCTCATCATGATGTTAAAAAGTTAGCTAACTGTTAACTTCCATACTATGTAAACACCGTTAAGATGATTGCTGATGGCAACACTGGTTGAAACTTGTTGAAAGAAAAAAGAGAATATGTGATTAAAGAAATGGTTTAGAAGAACTTACCCTAGGTCTGCTAGAGCACATGTCCATTTGTTGGTATCCAGATGAAGTAAGCATGATTGCTAATACGGATGGTCTCAATGCACAAGTAGTATAATCACAGGAGTTAGATTCCTTAGAGGCAGAGATAGTCACTTTGTATCCACGAAGAGGAATATGGATCTTGTGACGAGCGTGAGAGCGGTTGTTATGACTTGTTTTCGGCAGACGACCGCTATATATAGACAGCACGTGCCCGTGGCGCTCGAGCGTGAAATTCTTCCACACAGTAGCCAATCAGTGCGGCTCGTGCATCCGCCTCGCTCGCTCCGCACGGGGCTATTACCCAGGCGCTCCTCGCGTGGGGATTGGTCGGCGAGTGTGTCCGCGAAGGCACGAAAGCCGAAATGTCAACCAATGGGAAGGCGCGTTACATGGGTGGCTTTACTGAGCAAACAGGCTCGGCGCGTGACTCGTCCGCGGTGATAACACCGTCGCAGGGGTCAGTAGCTCGTCGCGTATAGTCGATAAAAGAAACAACAAGAAGGACAAGAGGGGCTGAAGAGGGACTCGCTTCAATGAATCACCAAATCTAACCACAATGTTTGACGGAGGCAAGGAGAAGTGAAAAAAATCGAATGCTGAGCAACAATAAAAACGCAATGATTGTTGGCTTAATCCGTATGTCATCGTATAGAAACCGTGGGAGCGCGTGGGTACATTGGTATACCGTGGGAAACTTTGCCGTTCTATTGTAACTGTGCCCAAGGGGTAATTTGGGGATATGCTCCACCGTGTTTTTTTCGTCGACATCTGCTCAATAACGAGTCAATAGGATTGGGAGACAATTGAAAAGAATTTCAAATTAAACAACCCTTCCCTATATCTTGCTCTCTCTCTCTCTCTCTCTATCTCCCTCTCTCTGAAATGACGACACTTCACAAGAGCAAACGAAAGTAAATTATAACTTAACGATACAAAATAGTTAGTATCCGGTTCAGATCGAATTCCTATAATAATATAGATCTAAGGTGAGATATATAATCTCATTCTGCATAACTCACACATTTCTTTCTGCATTTGAATCGAAATATGAATGTTGATTAGCTGAAACTGTCATAACAGTCTGGTATGATAGAAGAGCCATGTATCAAGTATTCCTCAATGTCAATTATCAAACAAACATGAATATTTTAGTCTGTTATTATCTATTTTGCTACAAAATACGCAGATGTAATTGCTTTATCTCAGGTCTAAATTACAAAAATAATCACTCTTGATCAGAGTATACCTCACTTTGACTTTTGCTTCATCTCCATAAAAGTTTATGCAAATATTGTTTTATCTCTCACATTTTGTTCACTCCTCTTTCTGCCCCCTCCCCCTCCCTCTCTATCCTATCTCTTTCCCATCCTCTCTCCACTCATTCCGCCTCCCCCACCTCAATCGTTTGATGAAAGACTATGCCCTTGTTATTTTCCCCTTCATTTTTTTTTAAACATCCCTCCTTTTTTCCATCTTTTTCCTTGGAAGAAAATAAATAAGGTCATGCATTAGTGAGTCACGTGGGCTGGTAGGATTTGTAAAGGTAGAGTTACACATTCCATCATCATTCCGCCATCTGTTACTGTCGTTTCGCTAGGCTCGTGCCTGCCATAGTCTCTTTCAAAGCAATCTAGAGATAAAAGAACAAAATCAGATAAAATTGATATCATCAGATAAATGATATGATTTAATTGGATCATTAATATAGTTTGGGATGCGGGTAAAATATCATTATAATGCGTATTGATGGTCTTGTTCTTATCCTATGTCCACTTTTAGGAGTCGGTATCCAATGTGATGCAGCTCTCAGATGATTTTAATCAAATTGCGACTGGAAATACACTACTACCCATCTGTTGCGCTCGTTCCGCTGGGCTCGTGCCGACATCATCACCATATTGATAAGAAAGTTATTTCGAAGATCGCAATCTCCATCCCACCCTCCTATCTTCTCATACACACATGGTTGCCCAGCCTTTTCCTACTGAATACAAACCATGCCCATGGACCCCTCTCGCAAGATACCCAGGGAGACTCAGCAGATGGATTTTGTCATTTTGAGGGAGTATTATTGCACAACTTCTAATAAAATCCCCATGCTCAAAATTGATGAAGTTCTTCCTCCTCTCTCTCTTTCACTCTCTCCCTTCTTTCTTTCAATCCCTTTTCTCCCTTTTCTTGTAGTTAGCTGTCTTTCTCCCCCCCCCCTCTCTACTAACATCACCCTCTTTTAAAAAATAGATAAATAATGTAATCAATTATATTTTCGATTGGCCTATGTATATAGTTTTATACGAGATTTTCAGGAGGGATAAATTCTGGAATTATAGGCCTATATTCATTTCCGATTCTCTCTTTTGTTCAATTGAGAATAAATTCTTTTTAATCAATCGAAATAAATAATTAAATTTAAATTCGAACAGACATGCTTTCAAGATTCAAGCACTTTTTTTTACTTTCGATATCAAAACACTCATCCCAGTTCAATAATCATGAAGGGTGAACACTCATTTGGCCTTCTTTATCATACAAACAATCTTCACAGGTCATCGGTACGAGGATAATATTTGGTTTTATTGCCCATAAATTCTTACAATGCCATTTCCGCCTGACCGATATAATTTTCTAAGGCGCTGTGATTACGTTTATTTTAATGATCACGTGTCTCCGGCCTATCAAAACCGCTCAACATTTTTTTTTTCATTCCTGCGTACTTTACTCCATAATTTATTGTGGCAAAGGTACAGCATTAATTATTTGCAAAAGGAGTAGACACTGGGAGGTATGGAAATGAAAGGCAGGTTTGGTTTCACGCATAATTTAATATTCACATGAAAAGTTTTATCGGCAAAATAAACTTATCAAATCAGCTAAATTTGTGGGAATTTTCGTTTGGACAGCCCCCCCCCCCCCCCCACAAAAAAAAAGAGAGACAGGTGTGGCTAATTATGACGAAATTCGGGGTTTTTGACATTCGTTATGCACATCCTACTGTCGGAATGATAATTACTTTGTTTTTTATTATTCGAAATTAAAAAAAAAAAAAAAAAAAAACCTATTCAGAATTGTTCCACATTCCAGGTATGTAATTGATTTTCAATCTTCCAAGTCTCATTTGTTTGCTCTTCTTAAAAAAGAAGCATCAAACAAGCTTTGAATTGTGAGTTATCTTGTCATTGATACACTGAATCAGACGTTTCGTTGGCTTCTGAATCTTTTCAAGGACTTAAATACTTTGCTCAGGGTAGGAATAAAGTGAGAACACGTAGCACCAATAATTCAAATTGCCAGAAAAGCAAAATTTCTTCGTTTTTTTTTTCTTCTTCTCCCCGCCCCCGCAAGTGTGCATCCTCAACAAGATAACCACCTAACAACTTTGCTGTAAAAGAAGAGTGTGACTGTGAGAATTATTATTCCCCCGTGAATCAACCGACACCGTCCCTGGCCTTGCACTTCGCGTCCGACCTAAGCCATGAACCGTCTCTGCTCGCTCCCAGCCATCCGATCATCAGGTTGAGAAGAAGAAAAAAAAAAAGGAATCAAAATAATTATTTCCTTTCACGGTTCTCTGACTGGACACCGAGTTTTCCCACGCCTCTCACTCGCTCTTGATCTTGATTCGAGCTGCGAACCTGGAAGTAGTAGTCTTGGTGACCAGGCCCGTCGAATCAACAAGTTAATGTCATCCAGTACTACTGTTTTCAAAGAAAGCAATGCGGAGTCTTCATTGCATTGCTGTGTTTTGAATATTCACTCAATTTTACCTAACTTCTCCTTTTGAATACAGCAGCAAAATAACTCAACAGATATCATACATGCATATAGTTGTATACATTTAACAGGTTTTGTTGATAAACATTTGGTTTTCTAATGAATTTATAATTATTCAACATTATTGAGATACTGACTGGCCTAATGTTAATTTCGCTATTATACGTATCTGACTCGAAATTGGCTTTACTTGTAAAGCCATCTACGAGGCATCGACATAACGAATCAAAATCCAGATTAAAATCTATAAAACAAAAATATATGCATAAAGAACAATTCGCCGTTTTTGACCAGTTTTCCAATATTGAGAAATGGAGAAGGGGGCGGTACCCACATCCGACATACTCTGGATATAATTATCCTTCATCGGAAAACGCCCCCTCCACATGTCTATATTTTTTGGGGGGAATGGATTACTAATTTTAATAGTTCAGAGTTCGCTTTTAAAATTTTATATAGACCTATTTTTTCCCCTTAGAAGTTAGGGCTTCTTAAGGCGTATTTATTGTATAAGTTATTACTGGCATAGATTAGATTGTACCTATATAAATCGCTGCAATTATATAAAATTCTATTTCAAATCAAGAGAAATTGAATATGAATTCATCATAATACAGTAATAAAAAACAGAGCGGCGTATATTCTGCCAAAATACCTGGAATCGAGTTTAATTAATTTTCGTAGACGCTATCTTAACTGAGTAGGGCAAATATAGATGATTCTTTATTTATAATGCAGTTCGCTCCTTTTTTTTTTTTAGGGGGGGGGGGTTAAAGCAAAACGTTTGTTTCTGTCATTTTCCCCACAACTGGCTTGATTTACACGAACCCGAGCCCCGATTCCACGAAGATAACTTATCCGTTTTTAATGAATTCTTAATTTTAAGAACAATTTAGACATCATAAAGTGAACATCTGGTTAGATTGAAGGACTTTCAAAACAAAATCTTGTCCCGTGCCGTTTAAAATAAAAACCCTGGTCGTTCGAGCGCGCGTGCCCGGTTTCGGAATCGACGTGTGATGGAAATCAAATAAACGACATCTTGTCTATTCACACGCTTATTAGTTATGATTCATAAAATGGTATCTTTGCTTGCAAATACGCACTGACACAACGCACATTGCAAGCACCGCAACAAGCTAGGCGCGCGCGTGCAATCCCGCCGATCCGGCAAAAAAATAAACAGAAACCACAGCGAACGTTGGTCCGATTGTGATTATCAGATGACGACTTCATTCGGAAAGAAGAACTACTGTTTGAAGAAAAAAAGATGTATGTCTGTTCCCATTCTTTAGCCTCTATTTGATTCCATATTTGGTGTGGTTTTCTTATGATCATTACAGGTTCCTTAATCGCCACGCGAAGGACTGTTGGGGGTATTGTAAGGCCTATTTAATACCGTTCTTCGCGGCGTACTGCACTATTGTTCTCGGGCGCAGTTTCCCACGGTAGGGATGAACCCCCGTTTTCGACCACCTTTTCAAATTATTCTTTGCACTCAGACCTTTTTCCGCGAATACACCTATAATTCCTCGTCAACAAACATTTTGGAAATCTGTATTACCTAAAATAACAACAAAATAAAGATTAAAGATATTTTGACGGATACTTTACTGGAAAAAGGTACTGGCTTTATTTTTTAAATTACACTTATGCTGAATGTTAAATGAAATAATGCTGACAGAGTCTTGATTGAGTCTGCATTTGTAGGCTAATTTCGCAGCGTCCGCTCGCTCGCCGACACCAGCTCTGCCTGAAACAATGGCTACCGAGCGTGGGAAACTCGGGGTACTTTCTTTTGACTTAGTGTTTGAGCAAGGCAGGGAGACACGGCTCACCACTCGCACATTGAAAGCATTATCGATAGAATTCGCTCCCTCGCCCATTCACTCAAAAATTGGAAGTTTGTAAAGAAAAGAAATAAAGAAGGGCAGGGAGACAAAGTTTTGAAAGGAAAATAGGATAAACATTGATCCTTCTCTTTCGGAATGTTGGGTGAGGGGAAAAATAAAGTCGAGGAACAAACATCACACGGGGATGATGATGATGAAGATGAGTTTTAACCTGTGAATACCAGTGGTCCTGCCGGATAAGTTCCTGAAGACTTTTTGTGTGTGTCCTAAGTACGTGATTATTAGGGGAACGAGAGGATCAGGGGGGAAAACCTACATTACTTTAATTTTCTTCTTTAAGACACCACATGATGGATAATCTTTAAATTAAGGTTTGTATAATCATGAAGATGATTTTTTTTCCATCTCACCGTAAGATCCGTGAGAAATAGCTATACAAACTTTATATCTTTGCTGTAAAGAGGATTCCTTTACTCTTTGAATCTCCTTAAAGTTAGATGATTTCAAGCTTTGAAGGCCATTGAACTGCCATGCACACTTGGCCAGAATGCAGCGGTTTTCTTGATTGCAAAACTTAAATTTTACCAACTTACTTATCAGATCGCTTTATCTTTTAGGTCTATTCCGCATTTATCATTACACATGCTCCTACTCCTTGTAAGTGTATATTTTGTTGACGTATATTTTCGTATATAACATTAAATAGCAAACAAGATAAAAAAATATAAAAAAAATTTTGACAACACGTACGATGACAAAGGAAAGCAAGAGTATAGATAGGACTTTGATTCACCTTTTTATCATTTTCTTAAGCCTTCTATTCGCTCTTTAAATTTTAGATTGAAAAATTAAAAAACAATTGATTAGCTTTGTCTTTCTTAGTTTCTTTATATATTCACGTATACACACATGTATATACATTATTGGTATGTGAGTGTGCGTGTGTGTGTGTGGGGGGGGGGTACACTTTACGCGACATTAACTCTTAACCTATCCCACTTATCATCATGTCGAGTCTGGAAGTAAAGACTAATTCTATCCAACAGGTATTGAGTGAAGCGCACGTAGTGTGATCAATACAAAGATCAATAGACTAAAAAGTGATTCACCGGTTGGTTCTGTTTTTCTTTCGTCTACCACGTGCATAACACCTGTCGAATCCGTGCGGAATCCAGTTCCGTACACATGACGATGATACATGGACTACAGGGGCACTTTGCATCAAGCCGCCCCCTTCTACGGGGGGGGGGGGCGTTGACAAGCTGTTTCATGATAATTTGAGCAGAAAAATGTAGGTCCCGATTTGAAATGAAGACAACATTTATGAAACAAATAAAACTACTATTGACTTAATGATTAAAAAACTTAATGATTTCTGTTAACGACAATCTTAATTCACCACCCCCCCCCCC
>BEXV01004269.1:7601-24872 GCA_003118195.1 Hemicentrotus pulcherrimus | reverse complement strand
TCTTTACAAGCCGGGACCAAGAATTCTATTTGTCAAAGTCTTCCTCAAAACTTGTCCAAGCTTTCTCCATTTTCCGCGGTGATAACTCAGTCTTTAAATAACCATGCGTTGTCTTTTTCTTTTGCGGGTGGCGTTTTTTAAACCATCGAACGATGTGAACGATTCTGATGCTTAACTTGTCCAATAGTATACCGCAATAAACATCGTCAAACGGCATCGTTGCTGGGGTTTCTCTGGATATCAGATAGAATTTTTCGACTACGTGATGTGACATAACATACCCGGGCCCTAATGGATATGGAGGGTACGTCTTACCTGGGTAGAAATTCTTTGGTATGAACCATTTACTTGACACGTCACGAAACGGTTTAGATCCCTCTACCTTAAATCCCAGCACGAATTGAGAATGATCCTTCGAAGGTAAAGCGTCGAGGTCTTTGACCAGGGTCACGATATCAACCATGACATCGTCATCAATTGACATTACGAATTCACTATTTTTGCAAAATTGCAAGGCCCATTTAAACCCCATGACTAGTTTGATGGTGAGATTGTAATAACCGTCGTGGAATCCCACTTTCAGGATATCTCTATGTCTTCGGGCCTCTTCATGAATGTTTTTCCTCTCGTCTTTTGCTTTGGAATCTCCCACGATAAAGAGAAACCTTGCGGACACATTAAATTTCGCGGCCCCACTGATGTACGTCCGTCTGGCAGTATCCCTGCGTTCGGTATTACCTGGTGCTGATTTGATTAAGACAAGTAATGTGATATTATCTTTTCCAGCGTTGCACTTATCGACAGGATTGATTACAAAATCATATATATCCAGCTCAGCTCCTGGCTCCCAGTATACATTTTTCTGCCATCCGCGCAACGGAGCCGGAGTCGGTTTCTGTTCGTGTGTTATTTGTGCCGTGACATTATATCCCACAGGTTCGGGTAGTTGTTGCATTTGTGCCGTGACATTATATCCCACAGCGCTGATTTTTCTATATGTCACATTTGAAAAAACAGCTCTTTGAAGTAATCGTCCTTTGAAGACTTTTTGTAATCGATAGTACGTGGAGCAGTTATGGTAGATGACAATACACAAAGGAGCAATGCAGAACGCAAATATCATAAGCTGCACTTTTCTATTTCTCATCGTGTTAACTTGTTAATTCCACTGATTAGAAGAATAGGGTTCACTAATATGCTGGGTAATTAGTGATAATTGTATTTTCAGAGAGATCCAGACTTCATGTCCAACTGCGTTAACACGTTGGTCTATCACTGCTGTTAAATTGGTTCCATTCGGTAGTTGATCACAATGATAAAAACGTGGTGAAATTTGAAATACCGTCGATATTGCCAATCAGTCACTCCAATTATACAATTGTTCTCATAAAAACCGTTAAACAGATGAAGATACGATTCACCCCTCTTATATATTTGGTCACTGCAGCCACGCGATACGTTGAACTGCTCTCCGCTCAGCGAGCGAACGTTGAAATAGTAGAGATATGAAAATTATTGTATTTTCAGAGAGATCCAGTCTTCATATCCAACTGCGATAACATGTTGGTCTATCACTGCTGTTAAATTGGTTACATTTGGTAGTTGATCACAATGATAAAAACGTGGTGAAATTTGAAATACTGTCGATATTGCCAATCATGTCTCTCCAATTATACAAATTGTCCTCATGAAAACCGTTAAACAGATGAAAATACGATCCACCCCTCTTATATATTTGGTCACTGCAGCCACGCGATGAGTTGAACTGCTCTCGGCTTAGCGGGCGAACGTAGAAATAGTTGAGATATGAACAAATATCGACACGAAACAAAGTTGCAGTATTGTCCCCCAATCGATAGTCTGTTTTTCCTCAAAGCGCAATAGATGGAGATCAGTTTCCTAGTTTTTATGCATTCATGTGACTTTACGTCATATCTTCTCAGAATTATATTGATAAACCTAAAGACTCAGAGAAATTGAATAAAGTTCCCTGAAGGAATAAACCACTCATTACACGTGTTACGAGTTCTTAAATTGTTATTCTACACGTGCTCTGCTTAAAGTGGTTAATTTATTGGCCCCAAGTCCCTTTCTTGAAATACTTCTGAATTTCAGGTGTTCTGCAACATATCCTCTTAAATGAGGATTTTAAAAAAAATGAATGTAAAATGAATACTAGATAATTGACAATGCCACATTTGCAAATGTGTATAAAGAGGGGTCAAGTGTTTGCGATCTGTCATCATGATGAGAAAGTTGCCCGAAGTTGACCCTTACTGAAGACCTTTTGTAGAATGTAGTGGTCAACGGATTGTGGATCACAATGGTTCGTGGTTCGAGTCCCGCATTGACACATCGTGTCCTTTACTACATTTGCCACTCTCCACCCAGGTGATGTAAATGGGTAGGCAAACAGGGCGGAAAAAACAACCATTAGAATAAAGATTGTATGTATTAAAGGCACTATGTCCTAGATCATTTCGCACGAATCCATCTTTTTTCTTGAGTCTTGATGGAAAAGGTGATAATGCATTTAAACGTGTTTATTTATGTGTTTGTGTTGTTATTAAAGCTTATCTGTACTAGTTTATAGAAGGGATTAGACAATCAAGCAAGGTCACTGGACATGTGGTAATCTCATCAATTCAGCTCTCATTTTAACATCATAAAAAGAGGATCATGGGGGACCAATGGTCACCGATTAGGCATTGTTTTCTATATAGAGGGAGCAAGTAGCTACATGTAGGATAGTGTTGCTTTAAAGTGCAATTTCGAGAAGAAATTTTTAATTGAAATGTGGACACGGACCAATATGTGTAATAACTTTTGTAAGCGACAATACAGAAAAAACGTCTGGTTTGCTTTGTTACTGCTAGCCTTCAAACAACAAAAGGTTCCCATCCAGATGTCTATATCTCCGGGTATTTAGGTGTTTTCTACTATTCAACGTGTGAATATGGGGGCGGTTATTATATTGGTTGCCTATGGTAATATGACGCAAAACCTCAGATAGTCTGGAGGACTTTGGAGGGGATAGCGGGAGGCGTTAGCGGTATAGAGAGGGTGGCGGGAGGGGGTGGTGAGGCGAGTGGGGTCGATGGAAGAACAGTACCGTATTGAAAATGGTCCTGAAATGGGCTATCCAATTGTTTATCTATACGTAACACATTTACTTACGTTCTTATCATTTGGAGAGAAAAAAAATGTTATGTATTTTTTAAAATCTTGCATGTTGGTATGGATTTCGGGAATAAAAACAAACAGTCTTTGACTCTATTCTAGCTGAGGGGCATTTTGACCTGCCATTCTTTCCTTTTATTGTTTTTTCTTGATCTTGTATATGTTTTGCCGTTTGTTAGGCCTTTCTTTCGGCATACCTATCTCCACTATGCTAGAATGCCTGAGAGAGGTTGTCCTGATTACCCAGAGGGTCACCACAAATTGTCAAATCGGAGATCTAAAAGCTGCCCATCTCCGTTAAAAGAAGAAACGGAAGAAGTGAACTTAGTTAGACTATTCCTTGGCTGTAATATCAACATTATTCTTTAAATGACGGAGGATCCCTGTTAGTCAAAATTATTCCAGACGATGGGCATGTATTTCCCAGAAAAATAGGGAATTCCGCACGCGTAGGCGTCTCAGTCTACCTCGTTGGGCTATCAAGTTGCATTGGGTCTCAAAGAGAAGGATGAGTTTGGGGAAAGTTGAAAAATAGTGGATTAGTGAAAAATTAGTGAAGAAAGCGATTATAAGATTAAGCGGACTATACTTTATCATTATGTAAACTGCCTTGTAACGTAGCAGAGAACAAATGAGAATGGGAAAATACAACTTAAACTTTTACAAATTCAGTATTAGTAAACATGAAAATGGTCTTTGTGATAACTCTCAGCAGATTGTAAGAAATATATATGAGAGAAGAAAAGTTGTTTTCAAGGTTGACCAAAAAAGAAATGAGCTAAGATAATTTATTGGTGAAAGAAGATCATCTTCACGCTCTGATGGCTTTTTATAAAAGCCACCGATAAGTATCACTCATTGAAGCTGGTGACTTTAAACTAATTTTGCCAAGGTGATATAAAGAGCAACTATGTAATGAAAACAAGATATATAGGACTAATAAAACGCCAACTTTGCATTATTTAATATTTGCCTTATTTTCTTTTGTTCGGGAGGGAGGAAGGGAAATGTATACATTCAACTGCACAGACGACCTTTATTAAAATAGGAATTTAAAGTAGTGAAATGTGTGTAAATATGATGCAAATTAATTGTGTTTGTTTTCACATGTTATCATTAAGCAGTCTTGAAAAAATCCAAACTTGCGACTGAAATTCACATCGCGAAGGCTTTAAATTCAACATTAAATTAACTTTTTCTATTGTTTTTAATTACCTTTAATGACCTTGAATGAACTTGAATGAACTTTCCGATTCTTTTTGCCAAACTTTCTTTAAAATATCAGTACCAGTTTATTTTTCAAAATATTTTCATAGATTTGGTATCAAAGGAAAAAGCAATGGCTAAGCTTTCCATTTGTGGCATGCTGCCCTCTCTAAGGCTAGTTTATATAGGCACAGGTAAAATGCATTGCCTCAATCTTTATACTCGATGTGAGTGTGTATATTTGAATGCGTGAAATTTGCCTTTTGTATTTCTTTGTTTTGTTATCAATTCGTGATTTTCTTTACTTTCTTAAGGACAATTTGTGAACAATCAGTCTGATTGAGGTGATTTTTTTTTGTGCTAATTAATGAATGTTTTATCTCTTGAACAAGATGTGGAAATGGGATAACTATGATTATTTTCTCAGTCATTGATACGTGAATAGGTTATCAGGTAATTATTGCATGCCTTTTGGCTAATTAAAAATTATTACAAATAAAGAAAGATAAAAATAAAAAAATAAATAACTCATGCATCGTAGACATACTATAGTATTAATGACTGCTTTGAGAGAAATAGTTGTTTTTATTTGCTCAAGGGAAGGTTAACATTGTTGTATTTCCCGAGGCGTGCCGAGGGAAATAGCCCAATTGTAACCTTCCCGAGAGCGTATAAAAAAAAAAAAAAACTATTTCTCGAATATTAAAGCTGTCATTAATACTTTAATGTGCCGGAAACAAAAGAGTCAACTATGACACCAGCTTGGCCTTTCTCTAGTTTATCTGCAAGGTTGTTTTTCATGAGTGTATCTTTGAGAGTAGACTAGATCTAGATTCTAGTCTAAGCAAGATATTTTTTTTTACAATTTCGGGGGTGGACCGGCCCTGTGGGGAATATGGAGAAGAACCTGCGCTTTCATATGAAACATCACTTATTGAGTATCACCTTCAGGATCACAACAGATAAAGGTTTGAATCTCGAATTGAAAAAAAGAAGACTTTTTTTTGGATGGTCGCGCAATGCACGTAGACTGCATAGAGACTGCATTGCGTGCAATTTTAGCACACAACATCGGGTGCGCGATCAGACACCCTGACTACTAGTTCTATTTTCGTCTAGGTCTATGCTGGTACTCGTCAAAAACATTTCCAGCAACTAAACTAACATGCTTATGGATTATTTCACGTATCATTTTTGTTGTTCTTGCTGTCAGCGAGTCTTGCATTTGGGAAGTTGAAATCTTGGGAGAGTTTGTTTAGCCATTTTTGTCTTGTTTGGAATTGTCTTGTCTTGTATAAAAATACCGATCAATTTTCGCACACGTACGGTATCTTCGATCGCTCAAACCATTTTTTAACATGTAAAACTTATAGGTATTTCACCAAGGCTGAACTATCTTTCCCGATAACTGGAAGTTTACCGGGCAATTTTACAGGAATAGTTAAAGTTTATGACTGCAATTTCGACCAGTCAGATGGCTGGATTCCTTAAGTGAGGTATATAATAAACAAATATTGACTGCTCATGAGGACGATGGTGAAAATTATCACTCCCAAGGTGGTGTTCATACCGGCCCTTCTATCAACCCCGGGGCGAAGCCGAGGGGGTGATAGAATGGCCGGTATGAACACCACCGAGGAAGTGATATTCCCTCCACCATCCGATTACAGAGCAGTCCATATTTGTTTTATATACCTGATCCGTTCGAAGATGGACGTATTCATCAACAACTTCTACAGTATCATCATCAAATTTAAATAGGTCTATATGAATTTTTCGGACTTTACCACGAGAAAATACAACAACTTTGGTTTTAGCTGCGTTGACATGAAGAAACCATTTTGAGCTAGAGCGCCGTGACAACGCGTGATTTGCTGTGCGCGCTGGGGGAATCCTGTACCCTGTGTGTGTGCTAAAGTAGCGCAGGGGCTAGTAGTTCTATCACCGGGTTTTGGATTACTATCCCAGGGTTTGATAGAACGACGCAATGATAAATCGAAATGCTCCTTGTCATGTGATATAGTCTTGACCAATCAGTGAACGACAATCTATGTATGAGGTATATAATATCTTTAATGAAATATTTTATGTATTTCATTATGATGTCAAATTACACTTTATCTAACTGTTTTGTACTGGTGCTCATATTATTCCTTATCTACTACCCTTCGCAATGTATAAACTTTCAATGGCCTACAACCATGATTAAAGGTAATATAAAGTTTTGGGAAATTTCGAAATTGTGTGGATAGTGATTCTTTACAATTTTGATATATTTGGATGCCACTGTGGATGTATTATAAGCGCTAGAAAATTTAGCCCCTTAAATAATTCTGCTTTTGGGAAAAATTGAATATAACAATTTACCGGTGGTCCCGGTAAATTTTGATGAAATTTTGAATAGCGCCTACGGCCGTATAATGGTAGCTGCAAACATGAAAATCTCTCAGAATATGTAGTTGCGATATTAAATTTCTAAACGGGAATAGCTAATCGGTCGATTTTAGTCAAGAAATATTGTTTTAAAGCCTAATCGATATTTTGACCTTAAGAGGGAGCTATACAACATAAAGAGTTAATTATTTACAATTCCATAACATAAGACTCGAATTCAGCCGCGACAACGGTCACTGAATATTGTAGGATCGCTTATGCTTCCAACATATTCATTTGAACCAAATTCATAACCCATACCAAAACTTTGTATTACCTTTAAGAGGGTTACATTCAGAAAATAGAGTTTCGTCATTTTATTGGAGGAAATCCCTACTAGCACCCTGCACACGGTTAACACCTAAATTATTGGAAACACCATCGATTGAAAGGCCATAACCAACGAAAGGAAGCTGTGAAACTCCTTATCGACTATATTCGAATAAAAGTGAAAAAAAAATGACTGGGTTAATATTTGAGCCAGAGAAAAAGAAACAGCGCCATCATTGATGGATTACTCGAAAAACAGTATAGACAAGCAAAAATAAAATTTACAGATTGGACAGCCTTAAAACCCGACAACAATACCACGTTTTACGACGTCGGACAAACGGTAAAAATACGACCTATAATTACCCACGTCGAAAGTCCAATAGAGATCAATACATCAACCTAAACGGACCCAGAATAGGACCCATACAGATCAACAGAGTCCAACAGGAAGCATATAGGCCTAAACCAATAAGTGGTACGAAGAATACACTGTACCTTATGCATATTTATGATTAGTTTGCATGTTTTCAAATACAATTTGTTATCATGATCAAACTAGTAAATGTGACATTGCACGTCATTTTCGGGACTTTTTTTTAGTCAATCACCATGAATAGAATAGAATATGTATGGATCATTTTTTTTTTCTAAAACCTCATTCTAATCATAAATATATTGAATATGTCTCCTAGCTTTTAATATGTTTTAACTGAGACCTTATTCTCCAAATGAATCCGAGAATGAATTGTGGTGAGAAATTCATGACTGCAAAATTTATCTTTATGGTCTATGCTTGTACGTGTTATACGAGCGTAGTGTAGCAAATTATGAGATTTTTTTCTTACTGCCAGCCGCGTAGTGTAGCAAATTATGGGATTTTTTTCTTACTGCCAGCCGCGTAGTGTAGCAAATTATGGGATTTTTTTCTTACTGCCAGCCGCGTAGTGTAGCATATTATGAGCTTGTAATTAGGCGTGTTATATGAGTGGAGCTTGGGATTAAAAAAAAAAGACAAAATCATATATTGAGCTTCTACATGTGTTAGGTCTCGATCAAAGCTCACCTCATTCGTCTCCATGACGTATTCAATGTCTAGTTTATCGTCTTGCTTCTTCCACCCCTACTCTGGGCCCTGTTTCATAAAACTTGATACCAATAACAAGTTACAAGCCACTGTTATAAGCTACTGGAACCATGGCTTGTGATTGGCTGAGAGCAAATTTGTCATGGAAATTTATCAGTTTTCATAGATAAAAAGTTTTATGAAATGGGCCCCTTATGTCTCCTATATTTTATAATTTTTGGGCTGAGACTTTACTCTACAAACTTACTACGATAAAATCTTTGATCAGAAAGCGAGGTCGTGGACAGAATTACGTTTAAAGATGACAGTACAAAACCTACCGTTATGGTTTCTACTTGTTCGTGCTATCTCCTATTGAGTTTTTTGTAATATTCCCATCATAAATTAGCCAAGGACATGTGCTATTAACTATGTATTATGCCAAATCACATTGTTACATATTCTGGCTTTTGACAGTTAAGTATAAATAGCGAAATGAGTTGTTCAAGTCCAGATTAACTTTATCTTCCAGTATCATGGTATGAGTGAGTGTGAACGCATCATGTGTACAATACTTTTGTGTCATCAGGATTTGGCTACGTGAGCAGTATTAACCCTATTAACTCCATCAGTGTGGAAAGAGTGCACGGAGAGCACATCTCTTGTCATTAATGGGTGCAAAGTTATTTGTGACAAGAAAGTCTTGTACGTGACGGACGACAGACGTACGGACCAGTGGACGGATGAACTAATTTTGCAACCAATACTCCCTTCACAGCCAAACCGGGGTCAAATCATTCATCTATTCATCTGAGCTATGTAATGGAGTATATATTCCCTTCATTGGCAATGTACAAGCTGTCTTAACTATCATGTTGCATTCTTTATTCCAAGCGCAGCCAAATTTGTGTCAATAGGGACTTTTAGATTCGCACGAAGACAATAGGGTTTGCTACAGTCGACGTCCTTTTAATTCACTGCCTTGAATGGACGTCACACGTATCAGTCCGCGCAAATCTAAAAGTCCCTTATTATGCTTTTCAGGGTCAATCATATAATTTGGTCACAGGTGGGCGAGACATAATCCGGCAATTGCCTTGTTTCGATTATGTTTAATTCAATTAAGTTCAATGCATATATGCTTTCCGTTTTTATGCAAACAAGTCAAAATTATGCCTGCCTGAAATCATCCTGTTTTTACATGTTGCACGCGAGCGAATAATCTTTGGTTTTCCTGAAATCGACGTTATTTCTTCAGTATTTTTGGATAATACCTTTTTTAAAATTCTAGCCCCGTGGAACGCCGGTAAAAAAAATATGTTGAATCAAATGGTTAGATTTCAGGTTGCAGATTGACCAAGCTGGAAGGGGGGTATCCCACTTGCCTCTTTATAATGGGAAAAATGTTTCATTTTAAAGTGAAACAGACTCAAATACATACTTACTGTGTCCTTTTTGATGTATGACTTTTATCTTTACTCCATTTCTTTTTCTTCTCTGCCGTGCATTACATCAAGGACACGGGTCTGACAAACCATAATTGTAAATAACTTTTTCAATCTAACGCTAACTGTTCAACCTCAATGACACATATTTCTTGCCTTCATGCCAGTAACAGCAGCCGCATTGGAGAGACAAGTGGCAACTATATGACAAAACTTTCTTGCATAAAGCTGTATGATTTTTTTTTTTTCATAAATAGAATCCATACCTCGAAAAATACATTTAATCTTCACAAATTCGTACTGTACAAGGACCTCTCAAATCTTGCTATATGAAGTTTGAAGTTTGAAGTTTGAAGTTCATTGAGTGTGCAAGGCAAACCAATCAAATACAAACTGTACATAATGTACAAAACAACGAATAAGCTTAATTAATGATTACATAAAACACATTTATACAAAGTTCAAATTGTTAGTAAAAGAAAAACAGAATTTAGCAGAATAAACTGCTAGTCAAGATCGGTTTTCTCTGTGCACTATATAACGATAATGTATCTCTTCATTAGCATTATACCAGTCCTTACAATTGTATTTTATATATCAAAAATACAATGTGTTTGCTCATCAAATAAATTGTTAGGGTATTACGAAAAGAATATCTTATTTTTTGTTCTCTAATCTTCTGAGGAAAGCTATTTTAAAGCTTCGGACCAACAAAAGAAATAGTGAATGACCTTGTGTCGTCCTACAAATTGGCAAGGGTAGCAATGCCATTTTCAGATATTTTCTCCCCTTTTTGTTTCTTACAAGATGGACGAAAAAGTTGTAAAATTGAAAACTGAAAAGAAGATCGACTGACACGTTCATTTTACAAATTTGTGAATTTGTGTTAAACTGTACCGTGTGATATTTCTTGTGCGAAACTCAAGTGCTAAAATGACTGTTTGATTGGTTGTAGATTGAGTGATTGACTGAGTTATTGATTAATTATGATTTATTTATTGAATGATTAAATTGATTGAAAATCTGAATGGTGATTGAATGCTTGATTGATTAATTGATTGACTGATTGGCTGATACCGTACATTGTTGTTTAAGTGATTGATGTTGATTGTCTAATGAATTGTCAAGATATGCACAAGCACACCCAGGCAGAAAGAGAAAGAGAGAGGGGCATATATGTCTTCTTGACCCTTATCCCATCTACCAAACAAAGTCCTAACCTACATTTCACCTCCCCTGCACCATGTACCATCACCTCGTCCTGACTCCCATGAACACACCACCGAGTCTACCATGGAAAGTAACATTGTTATATATGGTAATAACAAATGCAATTCCTGTTCACTCGTACTTAAAATGTTAATCACATAAACCACAATTTCCCTCAGCAAACCCAAACGCACCACAATTTATCATAAATTTGTCATATCATCCTCAATTCCGTAGGCTCCGAAGGATTTACCTTTCGCAAATTGGGAGGCTAATTCCTGCGCAACCTAATTGCATACCCTTTACAAAAGTGAGCAGTGCTCACCCAAGCATACATCACTTTCGGACCTTTTGGTGTCATATGAAAGTTGAGCTCATGAGCTTTCCATACATATACAATTTTTTCCCAAGAATTATTTATTATTTATTCGGCAGCCATTTCAAAAGTGTATAGTTTCTTCTTTTTTTTGGGGGGGGGGGTACGCACTGTATATAAATCCTATTCTTTGTTTATTCCTTCTATTCCAATAAAGCTATAATTAGAAACATTTAGAATTTGAATATTTACTGGTATGCCTTGAATGAACATAGAGTAGCCTAATTTTCATAATAATTATATTAAAGATGGCCGCCATTTTTACCGGAACCTGGAATTTGCCATAAATTCTGATACGCCTGTCTAAGAGATGTAATTTCAGTGTTTATAACTAGGTTCCGGGAGTCGACAAATCCATTTAGTCTGTTTATAAACGTGGTACGGTCACCAGAGAACCAAGAGATACACGCTGGTGTCCCGAATTACGGATAATTACCTTTATATGTATAGCAATATTTGAGAGGTCCTTGTACAGTACGAAATTGTGGAGATTGAATGTATTTTTGAGGTATGGATTTCTATCTATTAAAAAAAAAAATCATGTAGCTTTATGCAAGACAGTGTTGTGATATTGTTGCTACTGGTTCTGGGTCCTACATTCTTTTTAGTTTCCATTAATGATTTACCTTGTTGTACTAACTATTTTAATTTGAGATTGTTTGCAGACGATTCATTTTTGTTCTCACACTTTTGATGATAATCAAATTGAAATTAATTTAAATGAGGTTCATGAACAACTAGATGCAATTCAAAAAGGGTGCGATGCTAGTAAATTCACTATCAATTTAAAGAAAACTAATTATATGTTTATTAAAAGCAAACGGCAGGCAATTGATGGAAATGGTGTCCTTAGACTGTCTAATACGGAAGTTAATGAAGTGATTGTGGCATCTTTTGTACGAGTTCAAATACACTGTCTTTGAAGCATTACATTGATTGTGTTAATAAGTGCGTTCGTAAAAAGTGGGTTTGCTATTTAAATTGAGATATTTTATCTCTCATTATGTCCTTGTGCTCTTGCATAAATTGTTTGTACAGCCCCACATACTCTATGGAGTCGAGGTACGGGGAAGCAGATATAACTGCGATGAGAGGTAAAAAAAAAAAAAAAACGTTTTCATTATTGAGAAGATCCTCCGGACCACTGTTTAAACAATACTGGGGATATTCGATGTTTTTAGTCTGCATGAACTGGCAGTTTTAACATTTGTATATGATTTGTATAATAGAAATTTGCCACACACATTGTTAGATTATTGTAATATTGTACACCATACTTAATATGAAACAAGAGGAAAAGAAAAATCTTCAAATTCAACTGTTCAATCAAAGTCTTCCAGTTCAATGGTCCACGTGTCCACCTCCTCTTTCGATGCACAATCTTGCTCTCTTTATCATGTACCGTACAACTCTCCTGACCATTGGTCTGTCTCGCCTGAGGTCATCCATCTCGCGAGTGATCCTTCTGATCCCGTCCAAGTTGGATGGAGGGGTAGTGTACACTTTCGCCTTCAGATATCCCCACAAGGAGAAAACCAGGTGCGTATAAGGTCAGGGGAACGTGGGGGCCATTCAACATCTCGATGCAAAGAAACAACCCGATCACCGAACAGCTGGGTGAGACGTTCTGTCACTGCTCTCGAACGATGACAAGGGGTTCCATCTTGTGCCCACCATACACGCTGAAAGCGACCGTTTCGACGACGGTGGTGTCTTGGAATCCTAACAAGGGCAGGGACAACTTCCTCATCTATCATCTGGACATAGGCAGCTCCATTGACATTGTTGTCGAAGAAAACAGGTCCGATGATGTTTCCATTCCTTGTGAGGCCGGCCCAAACGGTCACCTTAGATCTACTATTACTACGCTCATAGTGAAACTCGTCACGAGCGTGTCCCTGCTCTCGATATGCTCTCAGGTTATGGGTATTCACTTGAGCATTCAGGGCGAAGCCAAACTCATCTCCAATGAGGAATTCATCCAGAAAGTGGGCAGGACTTTGAAGCAGCCACTGACGAAACCTTAAGCGACACTGGTGATCGCCATGAACCAGTTCATGCCGCTTGATCATTAAGGGATGAAATATCAGGTCTTGTCGGGTAATCCTGTTGAAGGATGTGTGTGGAATCCCTATTCAATTACGGCGACTGATAATTGTTCCATCCTGGTGATCTTGAAGTTGACTGTCGTGGTCGAGTGGTTTAAGGCGCTTGACTGGAAATGCGAGGGTCGGGGGTTCGAATCCCGACACGGCACTAATATCCTTTGGCAAGATATTGACCTGCACTTGCTACTCTCCACCCAGGTGTCAAATGGGTACCCGGTAGGATGCGGCCGTCATTGTTGGTCAAACAGCGCGTCAAGTAACGCCCGGCTGGAATGCTCCTCAGGGAGTGGAGATTGTGCACCCAGTGTGTGCGGGCAAGCACTGAATCCAATGACCGGGCTAATAGTATATTTGTAAAGTGCTTAGAGACATTTGTATTGAGCGTTATATAAAGATTAAACATTATATTATTATTATTATTGAAGAGCTTGGCGTACAGCTGCGATGTTGTCCACTGATCTTCAAGTTCTTCTCCGCCCAGACCTTCCTTGATTCTGGTTATGACTGGACCCTGTTTCCCGATATTTCCCGATATTACAGTAGACTGTTGAGCGTGTTGGGCATCTTACATGCAAAAAGACTTCCCGGAACCTCCGAAGGACAGCAGCGGCACTGTTACTGCGAAGGAATGCTGTTACCATAAAAGAACGCTGCTGCGGTCAAACTGAGGCCTCTCCATCTGTGTTTGTCAGTCCAAGATGAACAAGGACTGAGTAACAACTTACAGCTCTTAATTCATTCTTAATCCTTTATGTGTCCTTTCCATGTTACACACTGGTAGTTTTTTTGTTTTTGAATACAAACCTTGACCCAAAATTTCAATTATTGTAAGATTAGTTGAAAATCTCATTGATTTACTTAATACCCGGGTAGGGATTACGTAAATTGAATATCCAAATACTGTCTGTTGAAAAAAAGGGAATGTCCAAGATGTCGGTTACTTATTCTTCAGGTAAATGGGTAATCTTACAAAAGTGACTTAGAAGGTTGCATTGCACCATTTCCAGGCTTAAAAGATAAACAATGACACTGAAATCTATATATTGTTCATATGGTGATTGACTCATTATGCTATTTAGGACAATTGCATTACTTGAAGAAAAAAAATTTGGTGTCATAAATGAATTCCTCGTCATAAAACACCCTTGAAAACTTGTAACATCCATATTTCAGGCATCCTTGATGAAGATACTTATTGCACATATGGTAATTAGATGATTATGCTAAAAATATGGCTATTAAAAAAGTTGCCCAAGGTTGCCAAGCTGGCAACCAAGCTGAATTTACTTCAATACCTATCTAGGACACGAATCAACAACAAAAAACGTATACTTAAAGGGATAGTTGAGTTTTGTTGCAGAGGGCGCTACTCAAAATAGTTTTTGTGTGAGATGATGAAAAACAGAGTGTCAAATTTGAAAGAACATAGAATTCGAATGACAAAATCATCTTTGTTTGAACAAAATCGGTTCAAAGACGCCTGAAATATCCATAAATATAACGATTTCTAATACTTGTGTACCACCACAAATAATCTTTGATTTGAAAAAGCCGTTGAAAAAACGAAATAGCTCCTTTTACGACGTACTTCAGCCAATGCCGATGGAGGCTTTTTTGTTGGTATTTTAGTGTTGGTTATATTACGCACAACCCCATCCAGTCCATGTATTTTTAATTTTGATAAATTTATTGATTAATTGATGGAAACCGTATTTTTTTTCTTCAAAGTGGAGCTGAATTGATATGATCGCATTGGCTAAATTAACACATTTTGGGGTCTAAGTTTACCTTCATAGCAATTTAAGCTCCTCAAAGGGCACTATAAATGTCATAGATAAGAATGAGAGCAATAACCATTCACTTTTAAGGCAATGGCGGTCTGAAAACAGAACTCAACTATCCCTTTAAACTTCATTTTAAAACTTATCCATTTCCGAGGAATAGAAGGAAACAGGACAGTAATTTGTATTTTTCAAAGTTTGGCATGTCCAGATGTATGTCCACCAGTGTCCACTTCTTTAATGATCAATCTAATATCACACAAAGTGTCATANGGGGGGGGGGGGGGGGGGGGGGGGACTGAATTTAGACAAGGATTAAGAGTCGAGACTTCGAATCGTCTTCTTTATCTATATAGCCAATTCGTTGCTTTGTTACGATTTACATACTGAGCTAATATGTAACTAAATTATAATAATACAGCTGGGAGAATTCAGGAATCGATCAGTTCATTTTTTCCCAATTTGTATCATTAATAATGGTTTGTTTTTACTCAAACTTTCAGATTATCTTTAATTGTACATCTGGGATTGAATTCACTACCTTAGCACCATTTTATCTCATCTTAATAATGTTACCAATTCCCTTTAAATGTCGGGTGACATCCAAACATAAGTTGATTCCTGTTAATGTGCAGGGCTGAAAACAACTCATATTTTGTTATTCAAACATCTAAATAAATGTCATACATTCTTGAATATTTTTCTTGTAGCCATTTTTTTTGTTCAGACCTGCTAAGCTCGACCCTTAAAAAAAGTTGCGAACATGTGCTGAGCTGGGAAAATTACATACCTTTTATAAACAATTTTTTATCGAGCATAATAACACGCTGGTGGATAAAACTGCCTAAAATTGCAATAAATATGATCTCAGAACACATTGTTTGATTATTTTTATATTCAAACTTGTAATCACTGTCATCGTCATCATTCAGGCATCTACCTGCTTTATTTATTTTCTTGTCTGTGTATTTACTACAGCTAGATTTCGTATCGTTTGATAGATTAAGTAGATACCACAGTCTGCCGGTCTTTACCGACAAGTCCCCGCATTCATGTAAATTGAACGAATCAATCGACGTCAAATAATTGATTAATCATCGCTCTTATTATTCCCCATTTTAACATACTTGCTTTCGTATCCATCACGAATGATTATTTAGCAGGTACCTTAAATGTTCATTTTGAATAATTTCCTCTCCACTTCTGTTCCCTGTTTGATACTGATATAATGTTCAAATGTTTTTTATCAAAGCAAAAGATTATATTCATATTTTCTTTATGCAATAGAGGTAGGGAATGAGAGAATTATGGGAAAGTCTTATTCCAATCCAAAATAATTTGCTTTTAATAAATGCAAAAAAAACTAGAGAAACAGAGCAAAACAAATTTGAGTAAAATCAGATAACTAAAAGGGAAGTTATGAATTTTAATGAAGTGTGAAAAGCTAATATGGGACTTAGAAAATCACTACACAAATTGCCACCGGAGTGTTGGCTACTGGAGTGTTGGCTCAGTCAGTAGAGCGTCCGCCTCTCAACCGGGAGGTCGTGGGTTCGAACCCCGGCCGCGTCATACCATAAGACGTTAAAAGATGGGAGTTGTTGCTACCTTGTTTGGCGTTCAACAATAAGGGATAGAGCAATGTTGATCTGGCGCTGCCCAGTGGCTGCCGGGCTCACGATCAATTGGGCTAAAAGAATTTCCGTTTCGGTTTGATAAAATTTGGAGTGGACTAGGCTATTATTATTAGTAGTAGTAGTATTATTATTTTGCCCAGGTCATATGATTTGTATCATATTGCTGGCATACATTTCACAATATATTTCATGAATTTTGAAGAATTGATACTTTTTTCTGAATATTGTATATTCATCTCATTGATTTGTATTTGTATTAATTGGAGTGGCGTATTATAATGGTAGGGGGAGGGTATCAATACTCTATACATTGATTTATTTTGTTAATGTTTTGTTTGGTTTTGTTTTTCATAATTTATCCGATGTTCTTAATCTCTTTGAAGCAATTTATAGTTGTGTAGATTTTATTTAGTCTGTAAAGAACATGTTAAGAGCAATCTATGAGTATCAGTTCAATCACAATCAAAATCTGAATCACCGTCACACTGCATCACAATCTGTGGTGATCACAGTCACAATTACCATGTCAGTCATAATCTTAATTGATCCTCCCCCCCCCC
>BEXV01004264.1:1964-20137 GCA_003118195.1 Hemicentrotus pulcherrimus | reverse complement strand
AGATAGGGTTAAGTTAATGGAACCAAGCCCTGGCACTGCGGCAGTTGATGGCATATGGCTTACAATGTAAAAAATGTTTGATTAGTTCAAGGAGGATATCAATATGCTGCCCACAACCTTTCTGTAAAAACTATCAACTAACAATTAAAAGAATGAATAAATGTTGCATCAGTTTTCCTTGCGATACATCACAAATCAAGTCTTTTTAAGTTTTGACAAAATGGCACCTTTCTTGGGGAACAGCTACGTCATAAAAATATGGTGAAGAAGGGTCTCTTTCTTGTACTTGAAAAAACAATATTATTTGGCCTACAGCACTGCTTCCAGTGTCTAACAGATGCATATAACTGTATAGATCCTGACAAAGTATGTGATGGAAACCCTTCCAACGACTGTGATGATGGGTCAGATGAATGGAACTGCAGTAAGCTTGAACTATATACTTTTCCTATCATTTGTGATCCAGCACCACAAAACCATCAAGAAGTCACCAGCAATGAATATTTTAGTTCCAATCTTTTTCTAAAAGAGATGGTCAGCTTCTAGCGTCCCTAGGCAGTCCATTCACTTGTTGTGTTTTTGCCTGCATGATTACCTTAAAGTATAGACATATGAAGAGGATCCCAAATATTGAGATTATTACATTAATAGAAAGCTTTTAACCCCCAGAATAACTGTAAATGTTGTTCAACCAACAAAACAAGTTCAGAATGGTGAATTTAAATCTCGTAGTCAGAAATGCGGAATTTAACATAGAAAACAGGTCCTCTATTTGTGACGTCACAACCAGTGATCATGGACTTATAGTGAGGGTGAATGGCAGTGATATGCCCATGTACATGCTATCTTGTAAGGGCCTAGCATGTTTCTTTTTAACGAATTTATGTGATAGATTTTCTGTTTTTATTTGAATGAAGAATTACAAAGCAACATTATCGAGTTGCTGATTTCTTTTTATACCCTCACAGTCTCCTTTTTGGTGAGTTTTAAGACGCGTTTACTGCTTGGAAAACAAGGTTGAATCATATGCTCTTATGAATAGGCAGGTGTACATATACATTATCTTGTCATCAGATGAGGTACAGGAGCAGTTTTGTTAAACCAATAGGCCTAGAACTATGATCGTACTTAATATCAAAAATGTGTGTGCATGACTGCCTCAAAAAATGATATTCGTCTGTATATATAGCTGACAACGTCTATGACTATAGTGATTGAAGGATCCGTGGGTGGAGTGATGCAGCTCCTGCACGAATGTTTGTGAAGCAAGCAAAAATATATTGTAAACTTCTGCATGCACTGGAATAAATTGGTAGTATAACAACCTTTTGGATATGGCTCTGAAGGCATTTATTTTGTTCAGAGTGAGGACATTTTATCAAAACTTTGTAGCTAAAAAAAAAAGGCATAATATGTAATTGATGCTAATTTAAAGAACAAAATGTGATCAATAGATATTTGTGTAGTGAAAGGATTGAAGGGACATTCATCAGAATTATATCTTTATAGCTCAGCAATGTTCATCGAAAAGTAATGTAACAAATATTTAAGCTCAGCAATGTTCATCGAAAAGTAATGTAACAAATATTTATGAAAGATATATTAGTTTTTTTAGTCCATTTTTTAGTCCAAAGGTCCATGTGTTTAATTTTGGGGAAAAGACCAAAAGGAGGATTAGAACTGTATAGTCTTGGAAGTGATTATCATATTGTCTTGCAAACTAATTAGCCACATCTTTCTTGTTATTACTATCAAAATAAAAATTAGTCAATAGTTAGATGAAGATTTTAGATTGCTGGATGATTGAATGTATAAGAGGCATTCCACAGCATGTCTCCAAAACAAGTTATATGTTATGTCCAACATATTTAGCTATATCAAAACAAAACACTCTTATATGAAAGGTGTCAACACACCAAGAAGACTTGTATTCATTACCACTCACCATCTGACTACCGGTAATGTTTTTATTGGTGTATACAATTGAGTATTTTTAAAATTTGAAGCAAATATGAAATTGCATTGAATGTGAATTTTTGGTAAAAAACTTTTCCTCTTCCCNCCCTCCCTCCCTCCAAATGCACTGATTACTAGCTGTTAAACTGGCATTAATTAATCTGACATTTACTGTATAATGGCATTGTATTTGATCTGCCTTTTTTCCCTGTTATTACAGCATACGTATTGCAGATGTAGTATCGGAAATAATATCGCTAGTGACATTTGTTTGTCTCGCAATGTATGGTCAACAAGGGATCTAATGTTTTATACTCTACGGGTAAACAGGGTGGACCGGCAGTCATATAATTAGAAAAATAACGGACTAGGTCTATTGGTCGAAGCACACGGGTGCTCAACCATTCAATGGGCCGTCGGCTCTGATCACCTGCCGAGTGAAAACAATGGCGTGCTCCACCAATCAACTGGCCGCTGGCTCAATGCGGGCCGGCTGGACGGGGAGTGTCATGGCTGCGTATAGTACGCATCCAAAATTCAGGGTTATCGATCCCGTTGTCTCTATTGAAATTATTGGAATTGAGACGTATATTGAAAGCTTCTCTAACCCTCTGTGTGTAACTATGTCATTCTTGGGAAAGGCATTGAACCCCGTCCCAGTCTGGCTGATGCTGGTTATCCCAAGCATGTTCGGCTACGGCTGAGTTGTCAGTTCGGTGGAGCCTTGTACGCTTGCTTACAATATATTTTATCACCTGACGAAGTGTTGCAGCGACACACGAAATGTTGTGATCTTTTAGATCCCTTGTTGACCATACATTTTGAGACAAACGAATGTCACTAGCGATGTTCTTTTTGATAAAAATGAAGTTGTTAAAAGTCATGATACTAATATGTAGATTGAGTGTTACTCTTTTGTTGAAAAAATTGTTAATAAATTTGTATATTATTATTATAATCACCCCCATCGTAATTACAATCATCTGTATTACCATCATCATTGCTATAATTGACATCAACATGTGTGGTATCATCAATATTATCATCATAACAATCATCATCACCTTCACCGTCACTATCACCATTATCACCAGTAATGCTCAATATATTACTCATTGTGGATGTAGTATCGGAAATAATATCGCTAGTGACATTCATTTGTCTCGCAATGTATGGTCAACAAGGGATCTAAAAGATCACAATGTTTCATGTGCCACTGCAACACTCAGGTCCACTAGTAGAGTATGAAAGACGCTTTCTTACAATATATTTTATCACCTGACGAAGTGTAGCAGCAGCACTCGTAAAGCTTTGATCTTTTAGATGCCTTGTTGACCATACATTGCGAGACAAACAAATGTCACTAGTGATATTATTTTCGATTATCACCATTGTTTATAAATATATCATCATCCTCATTATTGCTATAATTCACATCACCATGTGTAGTATCATAAATATCATCAATACCATTGTTATTATCATCATTACTATCACCATTATTCATAAATATATCATCATCATTGCTATAATTGACATCACTATGTGTACCATCATCAATATATTTATTATTATACTTTTCATCATCAGTACATTTTAATACCACCATTACAAAAACCATGAAATGTGATTGTTGACGTTTTCCCTTTCCTTCTGTAGTTTGCGATGAAGACCAGTATCCATGTTACTTTGATAATACATGTTTCGATGCAAGCGGTGTATGTGACGGAATATATGACTGCCCAGTTGGTATCGATGAATTTAACTGTACAGGTAAATTTTTCGACTTTATATTTATTCCTGTGTTATGGGTTCTTTGTGTTTTTTTCCTTTCTTTTTTCGAAACGGGGGTGGAGATTCATGCCACAATACTTAAGTTTGAACTATTAATTTTTTCAAGGTAGCTTGGCTAAATGAAGTATACGAGGCAGGAGGCTGTGTTAGTGGATCCCCAAAAAAATATTCTGACTTAACTCTTATGCCACAATGAATACTGCCCAGAGCCACAGGGCTAATCCCCATTGTGCCAAGTATATTTTGAGATAATCTGATGCACGCGATGGTACGATCAAAAGCGTGTGCAAAGCACTTAGCATGGGCATGAACAATAACTGCTATTACGAATGCAAGCAAACATGCATGAATCAGCGAAGTGGTAGCTCGCTCGCGTAAATTAAGCAGCCAATCAAAAGCGTGCTTGCGTGTACAAAACACTTTAACAGTAATGCATGCATGCGGCCTTATGCGATTCGGACACTTCCTACATGCCACTTAATAAAGGGAATACAAAGTATTGGTGATATATTCATCAACATGATTGGATTATGAAATTAAAAATTTGCATTTCGATTATAAAACCTTGTGTTAGAATAAGCAACTTTGACAAAATTGGGCTCTTAAACGCTAAGGATTTCGAGAAATTAAAATGTCAAATTTATCTGTGCTCCCGATTAAATTTCAAATACTAGTAACGCCTACTGCCATACCATGGTAACTGCGACTCTGAAAATCTTGGAATTTGCAGTTCTGATATATAATTTTATAAAATCAGTCGATGCAAGAAACATTATTTTGAAGCTAAAGTAATATCAATCTTGAGAGGGCGCTATACAACATAAAGAGTTTATTATTCACAATTTAATCACTTTAGACTCGATTTCAACTGCGACAACGATCATTGAATATTGCAGGATCGCATATGCTTCCAATATGTTCATTTGAACCAAATTCATGAGCCCATATTGAAGCTTTATATTACCTTTAACCCTTACTGTACTGGGCTATTTTGAGCACTCTCTGATTGGGGGGGGGGCCTGTCAGAGAGTGCTCAAAATAGGCCAGTACAGTAAGGGTTACCCGGTAAGTACCGGTATTACTATACTTTATTATAATTTTATCCGTGTTCAAATTATTATTATTTTTATCATCACTATTTTCATTATCATATGTACAGGATGTTTCGCCTGTAGTGGAAGCTCCGAGTGCCTGAATGATGTTCAAGTTTGTGACTTCTATACCGACTGCCCAGGACAAGAAGATGAATCTGAGAGTCTCTGCAAACATTCTGAATTCATCAGTAAGTCTGACAGCGACTACCTTTATTTAAAGACCACCTGTCTCTAGACTTTTACAGTTTTCCAGAAATGTTCATGCATCAAAGATTCACCAAAGTTTTAAACATGCAAGAATGAATGAACAACATGACCAAAATCAAAGACAGGTTTAATAGAGATTTGGAAAAGGCGAAAAATAATTTGTGAGCTTTTTCATTCGTTATTATCATTTTTTCATTATTCATTTGACAAAGACAAAATCAAAAAACAGTGGATAAAAAAACATGAATGAATTTAAGGGTATGATCAAGTCGCATGGATTACAGGAAAAAAAGACAAGATTAACTAAATACTATAACTCAAAGGTCTTCTTTGCCACACATGATAGTGTGAAAGAGTATTACTGGAGTATTATGGAAAATGTGTCCCCTGAAGAGGTACCGGTATATATGACTTTTAAAATTCCCTCATATTTTAAGTATGGCATGAAACAGCTTAAAGTTGTGTACCACACTTTGACGCCACTGTTTGTTAAGTCCCATATACACGTTTCTGTCAACAGTTCACGTAACTTTTAGCAAGACTAGGCCAATTTCTTATTATTTTGATTATTCCAAAACCTCAGAGAATACACAAATACTTATCTGCTACATGATTAACCTTTCCCATCACTTTCATACAGTGTCTTTTACAAAGCAATTCACATGACCAGAAGTTATTTTGCTTTATCTTTAAAGGTTTGTTTAAAAAATCAAAGAGTAGTATGTTAATCATTGATATGCATTGCTGTCATTGTCTATCTGCCTCATCCTAGAGAATGTTGAGGTACCAACTGGAGACTGGGTGACTATTGAACAACGGTCTGGAGGTGATAAGAATCGCAACACCCCAGCAAGCAACTTCATCGAGTTCACACACTATGTATTTCAGGGCGAACCAGGTACAACCCTTTTCATGGAGTTACTGGATTTTGCCTGGTCTGAGGGCCCGCTTGTCCCCTTCCTCCGCCTCTATGCTGGCGCTGGGGATGACCCCACAAACACTTCAGCTGTTGCCGCTTACTTGGATGGAACGGGTTACAGTTCAAGCATTAGCTACTCTTGTAACTTTTCTCTCATTAGCAACACAGGTTTTGCTTTGATTGGTTTCCCCAATGGCATAAATGCTTCTGTCCAGCTGCGGTTCACAGCTATAGGTAAGAACCTTGCACCCTTTTCCGGTGACTTCTGTGCAATGTGTTATGTAGCTGACTATCCCTTAACCTACTTAACCGACTACTGAATCCTCTGATGCCCATGAGCTTAATACAGGGACAACTTGCCCTGTAGGCAAGGGGTTAAGGTCCATAACCCTGACTGTCACGTTTTTTTGAAATGTTCATAGCTTTTAAGGTTACCAGGAATATTCTCATTACTGCGATGACTAATTGATGAGTAATTGAAACCAAACTTTGAGGGAGTATGTGCATGTTAGCATGCAAGGATACACTCCTTATAGTTTGTGTGTTAGAGGGTAAAGGTCAAATGTATGAAAGTCACAAAACTGTTCAAAAGTGTCCCAAAATACTATAAAATATCTTGTAAAATGATAATAATTAAATATATTTGATTTTAAAGAGGTAGAAGTTGAAAGATGCGACTATTAAGAACCAATAATGGTCAAACTTGGCTCAATGTCATTTTTGTTTGCATTTCTTTTTAAGCATGCGAGAGGCCTGAGAGTCTATGTATTGGATCTCCTCACTGCGTGGACTGGGCCAATGACACGTGCAATGGGGAATACGAGTGTGTCTACAGTCAAGAAGATGAATTCAACTGTGATGGCGGTAAGGCTGATGATGTGTTGATGATGATGGTGATGATAATGATGGTTATGATGATGATGGTGATGATGAAGGTGATGATGGTGATGATAATGATGATAATGATGATGGTGATGATGATGGTGATGATAATGATGATGGTGATGGTGATCATAATGATGATGGTGATGGTGATGGTGATGATAATGATGATGGTGATGGTGATGGTGATGATAGTGATAATGGTGATGTTGATGATGGTGATGATGGTGATGATAATGATAATGGTGATGTTGATGATAATGATGGTGATGGTGATGATAATGATGACGGTGATGATGATGTTGATGCAGTGACTGTGATGTGATAACAATGAGTGGGATGAGGGTGCAGTGTCGTTATATGATGATGGTGGCAGTGATGTTGTAAGTAAGTTGTAGTAGACAGCCAGGATACAAACGGCATACCCTTATAAAAACAAGTTCCATCGTATTACCATCGTTCGGTACCATAGTTGATATAGTACCTATGGTCCATGGTAATTTGAATCAAGAACTAAGAACCAAGGTATAGCAGCATGGTATACTGCCCTTTACATTTCTGTAGATCTTAACAAACAGCTTAGTGAGTATACATGCAAGACCTTGCAGCTACTTCTTTTTTCACCCCCTCTTCCCATTTACGGTTGGTACTAACAAGTAACATTAAAAACTGCTGAAGTTGTGTGAATAGAAAAAAATGCATCACCATAAAAAGCATTTCACATATATAGGAAGTATAGTTCCAAGGAACAAAGATCCCTTTGCATGCCCACTTATCAACTTGCTTGGAATTAGATATGTATATGTATAATAAAGAAAAGGGAATTGTACATACCATTTTAGTCATTTATTTGCCTTCGTGGTGTTTTTGATAAGATGCCGTACTACACCATCTCCTGCGAATGAATTCCATGATAAATAATTGTGATGATGATTTTATTGGTAATATGGTTCATTTTATTATCATTATTATTACAGTCATTATCATCATCATCATTCATTCCTCTCACTGTACTCTTATCACTATTACTCGTACCAGTTATCTTACTACTAATTAGGTGGTCTGTCGTAGATAGATCACCTATTAGTTTCGTCAGAATTTTCTTTATTATTTATTTATTTCTTTATTAGGTGGTCTGTCATAGACAGATCACCTATTGATTTCGTCAGAATTTTCTTTCTTTAATAGGTGGTCTGTCATAGACAGATCACCTATTGATTTCGTCAGAATTTTCTTTCTTTATTATTATTATTATTATTTATTTTTATTTCTACCACTTTTTTGTTCATCGGATAACTCATGATTGGTTGAATTAAAATCTTTCAATTTTGGCATAGCCATAGGTCGTTGTCATGAGACGTGACAGGAACATTTTCAAGTTCATCAAATCATCGTGACGTCATCCAGGCGCCATTTTGTGAAATGACATTATCCGTCATATCTTCATGACACGTGATCAAAGGTCATTCATATTCATATCATATAAACTTCAGGTCAAGGGTCAACAAGTCATGTCATCAAAGGTCACATAGAGGTCATGACGCGCACGTACGTGCGCGTCAAAATTTTAAATTGCTCAAAATCACTCAACTGTCAAACGAGAGTACGAATCAGGTCATTTAAAGCATTTCAAAATTTTCCGTCCGTAAGTGTCCCCGCGCGCGTTGTGCGCGCTCACACCGCGCGAAAGTGTTTAAATTCAAAATTTTTACATGATAAGGATTCCTCTTACCGTAATTGACAATTAACATTAATTTCAGTCACTTTTGACCTTTCATAAGGCTGTGAGCTTGCGTCAAAGTTCAAAATCTCGCTTAATGGTAATCAATTTTATTCCACATTGTTGTAGCTGAGATAATTCTCGACAGGAATATGCCATTTTTCATTCATTTTGATGACGTCATTATAGTAAAATATTTGATTAAAGGCGAAAATGCATAATTTGTCATATTTGCGTGTTATGTCTATGGGAGGTCACTTTTTTTTTAACATGAATCTGCATGACAATGTGTTTTGACCGGTATCCCGGTTGTTTTTCAACAGTTTTCTCCTAAGTTTTATTATGTTGTAGCTGAGACTATATGTTATTTACATCATCACTCATTCTTTCCTATAAGATGTCAGAATCACGCTCATGATCATGTTCATCTTCATTAATCATCCTCATCAACGTCATGATCATCATCATCATTAACTATCGTTATTATCATCATCTAACATTATCATTATTTTCATCATCATCGCCATAACTATCATGATTATCCTCATTTCCATCATGATCAGCATCATGATCATCATTTTTTACATGTCTATATAATTTCTCCCATTCTCAAATCTACCATTAGAAATGAAGACAGACCACCTAATTCGTCCCCATGACGAATTAAATTTCTAGTATTATTATTACTATTGTTTATTATATTGTTGTTAACAGAGTGTAATTTATCGTGCTACTACAATGAGTCAGACTGTCTTCATTACGATGATTTATGTGACGGTAAATATGACTGCGCAGCCGGGTCAGACGAGTACGGGTGCGAAGGTACATGTAACATATATTTTTATTCCCTAAAACTTGATTTCCCCATGCCTTTGCCCAGGTTATATGATTTTATATTGACTGCTTTGAGAGGCCTGGCTGTTTAATATGCTCAAGGGAACGCCCCTACCTCCGTGCTAGTCCCCAAAGCATATAAAGCAGCCAGACCTAGATTATTAAAGCAGTCGATATGTCTTCTATATGCTGAATGGAAACAAAAAATCACTACACGGATTGCCAATTTGGTTATCAGCTTGTGACGTCATTGCCTCACTATGTATCAACTGCTTATATGTATTTTTATCTTATGAATTTCCCTATCCCACAAAACTTGGTTTCCCAATGTTTTTTCCCAGGTTGTATAATTTGTATAATATTGCATGCATGACATTTCACATGGACGCTCATAGTAAATTGATCATTTAGACCACAGTTTAGGTATAAACTTCTGTTGTGAATTTCAGCCTTTAACTTGTCTTTATGTTAAATTTTTAAATAAAAGATATCTAAAGATGATGCATGTGTGTATACTGTAACTGTACCGGTACCCTGATCGGTAACAAGCTTTGACATTATTCCTTAATGAGTTTCTGCCTAAAATATGGCAACATAATGTCTTTTTTTCTTTATTTATTTGATACCATGAAAAAATATTCAGATAAGAGTAGAAGTGTCGAAGTCTGGTGGTTTAAGCACTTGACTTTATCTCTGACACGGCACTAATGTCATTTGGCAAGGCATTGATCTACATTTGCCACACTCGACTGAGGTGAGGTAAATGGGTACCTGGCAGGAATTAATCCTTTGAAATGCTAGAGCGCTGTAATGGCTGCTGGGCTAATGCTGGGGTAATAATTAAGTTGTGCCTTGGAATAGAATAGATAGACGGCGCAATATAAATATCTATATATTATTAATATTTTTGGTAAAATTGCCTTTATTTATTTATTTATTTATTTATTTATCAGATGGGCTGTATATCGTACAGAACACTTTATAATTTCGTTAGAATTGCCTTTGTTATTTATTTATTTATTTATTTATTATATATTTTTCTTATTTCTAACCACTTTTTTGTGAACAAGATAACGCATAATTGGCTCAATCAAAAGTCTTTAAATTTGGCACACATATGTATAGGCATATGTACAAAGCACAATAACGTTAACATTGACCTTTACTGATGACGTCATCTAGGCGCCATTTTGTAAAAATTTTCAGAAAATCAACTCATGATCATATCTTCATAACCAAACGTTATTTCTCATTCCTATTTATCACGATCAAGGTCAATATCCGTCCGGTCAATTTCAGGTTAAAAAAAGCACGCATGCGCGTTCATCCGTGCTCAAAATAGTCTCAAAATAATTTTGCATACGTTTAAGGCCATTTTAAGCATGTTATTAAAAAATCATGGGCGCGCGTTTTGGCGCGTAAAACAATTACACAACATAGAATCATCTTTTTTTTCTTTTATGATTTTCCACATATTTTTTCAAACAAATTGATACCATGTTTATCTCTTTTTGACTATTAATAACAGAATGATCTACCGTTAAACATAAATTTCAGTGCGTGCGAGCTCTTGTAATACATAGTATATATGGGCTAAAACATGCCTACCGGTATACAAAATCCATTATACCTCTTTTTGGTGCTCAGGGACCCCCAATTTTTGTTCATATTTGGATAGAGTGTGAGTTGGAGATATGATTTCATATTTCATTTGGCCATCGAAAATATTCTGACATCATCATAATGACCTTCAAACTCAAAATACGAATTTCGAATATTATGACGTCAGCATATTTATGGAATATTGATTGTATCTCTGTAAATATTGATAAAATTTCCTTTCAAATTTTGGTATGTTGTGGCTAAGACAATTCTTGTGATCATAGTGAAATTTTGAAATTTTGAATAAATGTCACATGTCAGAAATTTTTTAATTTTCGTGTTTAATATGCCTATGGGAGATGAATTTCTTTCTCATCATCATGACATTGTTTTGTAGCAGTATCTTGCTTATTTTTGCTCTATTTTCTCTGAAAATTTTAGTTGGAACAGCCCACCTATACTTGTTCCAAACAAGTATTACATGTCTATAGTTATTAATAGTGTTCTTTTCACAATATTATCTTTTTCAAAGGATGTTTTACTTGCCCTGGGATCGGATGCATTCTTGATTCACTGGTCTGTGACTTTTTTGACATTTGCTATGACGGAGAAGACGAAGCGGAAAGTCTCTGCAGAGACTCTGAGTTTATCAGTAAGATTCTCATCCATATTCTTTGTATATAGTAGCATGATACTTTGTATTAAAAGGGATAGTTGAGTTCTTGTTTCAGACCACAAACGCCTTCAAAGGCCCTTTCAGGACCTGAAATTGCTATGAAGGTGTTTTTAGACCCCAAAATGTGTGAAATTTCGCCGATAGGATCATACCAATTGAGCTCTACTTTAAAACAAATATGGTGACCGTTAATTAATTAATTAATTAATGAATAATAACAATACATGGGCCGGCTGGTTGTGCGTATTCTAACCAACATGAAAAAGCCAACATTGCATTGGCTGGAATAAAACGTGTAAGGCGCTATTTTGTTTTTTCAACAGCCGGTTCAAATTATCGAATAAGAGCTTCCATCACATTTTTTTGAGAGGGGGGCGTTTCCAAAACTGTTCTATCCCTTTAAGCACAGTACAGTATATCTGTATATAGTAGCTGGACCTTAGATATGGACATATATGACCATTACTATAATTATTGTTGTTATTATTGTTAATATTAATAATTTTGTTGTGGTTTTTTGTTTTTTGTTATTTGATTCTCCTGCAATGTGGATTTTTTAAAAAAACTCTTTGTTTTGCTCTTGATTGAAACTACATACTGCCAAATTGTATGTGTGACAATAGTCTGATGTGGCGGTCCAGTATTTGATTCATCCATCACCCAAAGCAGTGAAGGGGTTGGATAAGGCTTTGGGATTTTCCTTTTTCATAAAATTTATACTATAGTTTACAAGTGAAATTTCAGATTTGCTATAAGTGACACATGTTCTGGATGTTTCTTTAAATCACAAACATAGTAATATGAATAGGATTGCAATTGGGATTTGAGATAAGTTCTAGGAGTAGGGTTAAGATCGTTTTACACGTAGGGGTGAAAATGACCTTTACCTGTGTAATTTAGCATGTGCAGATTGCATTGATCTAAAACTGAATGTTGGCCAGTAAAATTTTCTACAATGACATGTGAAAGAGAATATAAAGAGATTTTAATTGACTGCTAAGAAAGTTTAAATGCTTGTAAGTAAGCAACTAGACGGCCGACTGCTTTAGGTCCTCTCCGATTAACCTGGACATGAGGATAAATTATGCCTTACCAAAGGGCACCAGTGCATCGACTTGGTCAAACCTGGGTTACAGGATTACGAGACCACTGCTCTACCAGCTGAGCTATCGCGCCCATAATGGAGAGAGGTACCTGCATTCTTTCATGAGAGGAGCCCTTAGAATGACTGATGAACCAGGATCTTAATGGGAAGAGAGATCAGAGTTCTAAGTTTCAAACAGGTTGACTGTTTGTCATCAGGTCAAGATTCCATTTACAGCCTAACCTTTCTATAGTCTTATAGGGTTATAGGGTTATAGTCTTCTCTTAATCAGAACACTGTGCGCTTAGAAACATCAGTATTAAGTGCCTAATAAATGTTATGTATTATTATTATTATTATAAAAGCCAACCAAAACCAAACACAAAAAGTGGCTGCTCTTGACAAGTAGCCTTTGTATAGAGGTGACCACTAAGAAAGGTTTGACTTTACCTCTCATTTTCTTTTCTATCGCCTTTCAAACCCAACAGTCCTTTTCAAGACTACTGCAAACTGATGTATTTATACACACCACTATGCATATCTTTACCTTCATGTTCTCTTAAATTTATCCAACCATATATAGCCGAGATTGATGTCCCGACTAGTGAATGGATCACGATCGAGCAACGTTCCGGTGATCCTGTGGAGGATCGTGGCACACTTGCCAGCAGGTTCTATGACTTCTACCATTATGTCTTCAAAGCTGAACCAGGAGCCGCTCTCTTCGTGGAGCTACAGAATTTCACGTGGTCTGACAACGCTCCTCAACAGGTCCCCCTCCTCCGCATCATTGCGGGAGCTGGTGATGACCCAGCATCTTTTCCATTGAACAGAGGATACTTTGATGCAACTGGATTTGAGTACAGCACCAGCTCTTTATATAACTTCTCCCTGACCAACGACACAGGCTTTGTTCTACTTTCTTTCCCCAAGGAGGGCGTGGAAGTTTATGTGAAGTTCCGTGTCACGGCTATCAGTAAGAAACCAAACCAAACTTGAGTATTCTAATGGTTATGCACATTGCAAGAATTATTTTTGAAATGTTTATGTGTCTCTGGTTTCATTTGCAGATTTTGTTTCCTTTTTCTAATATTTCTTAGCTTTAAGCCCATAGAAGGATGGATAGAATTTGTTAAAGGTTGATTGTATACCGGTACATTCTAGCTGTATACAAATTATATTTGTAGGTGATTGGTGCATTTTTAGCATATCCAACTTCCTGGTCACTGCTGTTGATGATTATTGCGATGGTTATTATTTGAAGCTACGATTATATTTCTATAGTGCCTAACACAATGCAAAACCCTTGCTTCTGATTTCTCACTGATTTTTGGGGGTGGTCATTTGTCAGGGGAAAAAAGCTTTGTGAAATTGGTCCCTGGTTGGGATATAGCAAATGTAGATTAATGGATTGTCTTGCCAATGGATATTAGTGCTGCGACAGAGATTTTAACCCTGTGGTTCACAATCTGGAGACTTATCCACAGGATGACAACATTTCTTCTTAAAGAAGAATAACTGACTTCTCTTTGTCTAAAACTGTCTTGGGGAGATAGACATTAAAAGTTTAGCAACCAATGCCATGTGCACTGCACTGTCCATTCTTCACTATGATACTAACAATTACCGCTCACGATGGTGGTCTCCTGCGTTCCAAATTAAATCTCAAATTTATTGATAATATTTTATATTTCTTATGTTATTGTATGCTTCGCACATGTTTATCGAATGATATAATTGTACATGATTTTTCATTTAATTACTTTTGTAAACTTTGTATTCATTGTATTTGTTATTGTTCGAAATTTTGTACTTTGACTTTGAATTTGTATATTTTTTGAACGCAGAAATAAAATCAATCAAACAAACAAACTAAAAATTACCTTGCCGATGCTCATTTTCTTTCTTTTTTCTTCTCTTTCTCAGAATGTGCGAGTCCTGAAACGTACTGTCTTGGATCGCCTCACTGCTATGACTTGGTGAATGATACATGTGATGGAGAAATCCAATGTCTAAACAGTGGAGAGGATGAAGCTTGTTACGGTAAGATGCAAGCAATACCATCATGATAAGAGTTATGATGATGGTGATGATGATGGTGATGATTAAATTAACTTTATACAATGATAATTAGAATGTATGATTCAAGCAAGAAAGCTGGCCATGAAGGCAACCTCTTCCATATTAACAAGACATGTATAGTATGGAGGGAGATGAGATATCCTTTTTTTTTTTAATGTACTATTTTCCTTACGAAAGTGTACAGAAAATATGTAAATGAAGATGTTCTTGGCATGACTTGTACATGTGTCATGCACTAAGCTTCAATTGGAAGTGATTTTTCATTCAGCAACAAAATATTTTCTTTTCAATGAGGGAAAATCGAAGCTGAGTGGTTAAAAATTAAATACAACACATAAACAATTATTGTAATCCATTGTCTTTTTTGTACCTTAATTTAGCGGTTGACAAATCTATTTCATTTTTGCAAAATCTTCACCCTAGAAGAGCACAAAATTGTTCATGCAAAAAAGGAAATGCTTCATCACCACACACACACCTGGGAAGGAATGAACATCCATAAATGTCAATACATTTGCTTCATATATGACCTCTGATATATATGTACATCACATTATTAAAAAATGGTGATGCCCATGTTGTGTTGAAGATCTGCACATTATGCTAAGAATGTCTTGCCATAAACGTCATACACTTAGGTGGGGGAATCTTGTAGGTTAATGGGTAAGAATACAATAATTCTCTTAGAATATCTAAATTCATTTGTTCTGGTATGGTTTCCTTTAAATATGTGATATTTGACTGTCTATGAGAGGATATGAAAATATATTGCACAATTTTATAATCGTATTGCATGAGTCGAAGGCAAGGGCAGTATGGTAATATTAACTTTTGGAATTATATACTCTATTCATTGCATGCCATGTCCCATTATAGTTCATTGCCAGATTGTTTCATAGTTATTATTATTATTTTTGTTTTGGGGGATTTTTTGTTTGTTTTAGTTATAAATATTACCATGATTTTGTTATTATTTCTATTATCACTGTTATCATCAATATAATTATTATTATAAATTTGGTGATTATCATTATTGATTATTGTTAGTATTGGTAGTAGTAATGATATTATCATTATCGTTTTTCTTCCACCAGAGTGTGAGTCTTGTTTCTTTGGTGACGAATGTCTCCCTGAAGACTATACCTGTGATTTTTACTTTGATTGTCCTAATAATGAAGATGAACTAGAGAAGCTCTGCCAGCACTCCGCTCAAGCTGGTAAGCAACATATCAGGGCCTTGTTGCACAACACACACTTACCATTGATGGTAACTTTGCCATCACTGGCAACTACCATGGTAACAAAGGTCTCAACAGCCAATCAGAATCAAGTTTTCTGTGGTATTTACCATTGATGGCAAAGTTACCACTGATCAATGGTAAGTTTTGTGCAACAGGGCCCAGGTGAATTTTAGAGTGCATGTACGATTAGAAATTTAGGTACCTTATTGAAATGAAGTGGCCAGAAAAGAATCATCCAGGAAACGCAAAATGTAGAATGGTGGTGACATCAGTAAATAAAAGGTTGTCATTTGATATGTCGAGCTGAATGCCATGATTTTGTAAATATTTTTCCCAATCAAAATCAAGATAACTACAAGCTCGTTGTTCTAATGATTTGTTTCTAGCTTAATGCTGTAAATTTTTTATTTTCAAAAATTATACATGACGATGGTTTGTAGGCTATTTGGATCTCCAATGACTGAATTATGAATACCCAAATCCCGAACATCACTTAAGCATTACTTTGGTGCAAGTCAACTTTTGCATTCTCTTAAACAATATCTCCTGTTCATCCAAGTGTGAACATTTACCACACACAAATGAAACCAAATGATTGGGCTAAAACACTTTTTCATAAGATGTATAATAATTTACTAATCATAGATGATTCTTTAATTTTTTTGTGACAACCTCGTAATCATGTACATGTAGACATCTTGCATGTACATACATGTATACCTGTTGACAAATTAAAGCGTACCAATCAAAAACATACATTTTGTTCTGTAGGTTTGCAGTTTCATACCCTAATATTCCAAATACATGTACATGTTTTAGCTTAAATTGATATTGCTGTGCTCTAAAGAGATTTTGCAACTTTAAAAACTAAACTCTTATTTGATCAATTGACATGAAAGACTTGTGAAGCAGACATACAAGTACACTTTTTGTTTACCGAAAGTCTGAGAGATATACTTCGAAGACTTTTAAAGATGGCATAAAAAGGGTAGGGGTAAGTCAGTGCATATGTGTCGATATGGGCCATATTTGGGGGGAGGGGGCGTTGAGTTTACTGGTTATCTTTTATATATTTACAGTAGGAAGGGAAAAGAAGTTTTAAAAAGTTGAATCAATCCTTTATTTTATATTTTCATGTTATTAAAAGAACATGTTTTGGCAAAAATTGTCAATACTGACTCATAACCAAATAAAACCAAACAAAAAGAGAAAAGCAAATGGGCTCACATGCAGTCAGACCGCAGCCGGTGCGAAAACCCTCTATTTTACTCAGCACGTATGCAAGAATTTACGTGTCTTGAATACGTAATGAGTAGTGCAGACGGTCTTCCCGATTGGCAGTTTTTGCCTTTTTAATTGTTTATTTTTCATGAAATGGGTTTAATTTTAAAGATAAGAAGTTGCACTCTCTAAATACTTATATGACAATCATGTTAGATATATTTTGGAAACAGATATTTCGCCTTGAAAATGGGTTTTTTCGACGATAAATCTATCTAAAGAGTAGGGCTGATTTTCACATAGAAATCATTCTTGCGTCAAGAAGATCTTATAATCAGCATAAAGCGTAAATTTTTTTCTTTACAATGATATCAAAATTATTTTATGCTGTACCAAAGTCAGGAACCAAAAAAAATCACGCTCATGTTTATGAATAATTAAAAAAAGTAGTCAACTTTGCCGATGTGATAATACAGCGTTCTGATTGGTCAACTACGTCAACTACGTCATATATGTTCCACTTTGGTTTATTAACATTGGGAAAACCAGATGTTTGTAACCTAGTTTTGTGGCGTGCGCCTGTAATGCACGTTCGCGCAAGCAGTCATGGCAACAATTTAAGGACCCAGGGTCAAATACGTTATTTGCCCTCCTGATGATTATTTTCTACAATATTTCTTTTTATGCCTCCGCTACAAAGTAGCCGGAGGCATTATGTTTTCGGGTTGTCCGTCCGTCCGTACGTACGTACGTACGTCCCGTTCTCGTGATCTCGTTTTCTCAAGAACCGATTGATTGATTCCCGCCAAACTTGGATCATGTTTGTATCTCACAGAGCCAATGAACTGATTAGATTTTGAG
>BEXV01004261.1:18392-29473 GCA_003118195.1 Hemicentrotus pulcherrimus | reverse complement strand
CCCAGCATTCTGCAGACAACTCCGGCATCCTCAAGACCCCAATAGTCGTCACAGACAGTTCCCCATTGTCCATCATTTAGAATTTCAACTCTTCCTTCGTTGTCAGAACTGCCACTAACCAAACGAACAGTAGGTGGCGGCATTTCTGTTGGTGTGACTAATTAATTCACAGGAATTACACAGAGGAACATTTTGTTAATGAAGCTATTGTCTTTGTTGTGGAAGACAGCAGTGTTCCTCCAAGAAATGGGATGAATTGGTTATTTCTCAGGTATCAAAAACAAAATTGCTTCAGGTTAGACAAAAAGCGTGTCTCGTTAGTTTCGGATGGTTGTTGTCGGTATTCGTAACTTTGTTTTTTAGCACTACTTCACTAAAAAAGAGACCATAATGATCTTTATCAATTCTGGGCAAAAATAATATTTAGAAATTCTGGCCAAAAATGTTCTTTAGAATTTCTGGCTTAAAATGTGCAATTATTTTACGCTTCTGCAGCTACGGTATTTGGCAATACAGGGCGGCACCAGTCAAATACACCGAGTTGAAAACTGGATATTCCGATAGTTATTTTGGTTTCGGAGCCAACAAGTAATATATTATGATGATGCCTGCAAAGATCTCATAAAATCTTCGCGGGAGTTCATCAAACTTTAACAATAGTTTAGTAAGATAATGTAAGAAATTCATCGACACTGCTGTTTATGTTCTATAGAAGTCGAAACAAATATTGCCCTATTGTCATCCCCCACTATCGTGTTTTGATGGTTGGCATATACTGTCAAATCTCGTATTTGCGGTAAGGTCAATTACTGTGTGGTGATCTGGGTAATTATGCGTAAAAGTCGTGATGTGGTACTACATGTATAGCATAATCGTCAAAAATATTACTGGAATGGTCACCCTAATCAAATTCAATAGACAGACTGCCTTCAATATCTTAATTGAATAAACGAATCATCCTGTAAACGTGATATTTTGACAACATTGTTTTATGATGCATTTAAAATGATCGTGTTCAGGATTGAAAAAAAATAAATAAATAACGTGATCCAGCTTCGGATCCGGCGACAATATTGCTCCGGGCTTTCCTTCCAATGTAAGGTTGTGGTAAGGGTACCCACGCGTCTGGGTTAAGGACGGATGACACTATGACGAATAGGGGAAGGGGTACTGCAAGCTACGTTAAAGTCACATAGAAGTCAGCTCTCATGGGGAATTCGACACCGTTCGGGTGTTTACCCAATAACAGGTGTTGTCAATCACCAGGGTTAGCCTTGAGTTTTATGACCATTAGACCTTATGTAATGCTTTGCTTTTCCTTCGCCCCGAAGAATCCCGAGCATTCTCCGAGAGATTAGGGGGTAATTCTTGATGGGCCAACGGGTTTGCTGTGTGCAGATTTGTACTCCCATTAATGGTATTTCCACCAAGTCTGGTGTCAGCGAATTATGGCCTTCTACACATGGAAACTGACTACCCAATCCCTTTAAGCTGCGAATCGCGATATCGAATTTCCCGCCAATCATCGTGAGTTGCCTTCAATTGTCGCTGACGAATACGCTAGCGACAGCAGACGGCCGAAATTATCAGTCGCGTCCGTCGGTAAATTGATATCAAGTTACACATTTTGAGGCGGCCAAAAAAAAAATCGCAGTGATTCCATTCATATTTCTTTGGAGACGACAACCCTAATTTCCTTGACGTTTCCATGCCGCGCGATTCCGTCTTTAGTCATTTTGAGGTCGTCGCAATTTCGTTTAGTCGCTGTCAACGACCATGGACGGCAAAAGCCAACGGCAATTTACGTAACATCTCGAACCCTGACGACACATTGCTGCAAGTAACGAAATAGTAACGACCTTGGTGCGACGATGGATTGCAAAGTTCGGATGACAGAGGATGACTGTTGATGGCGGGCCATTTGCGAGTACCTGCAACACTGCAACGGTGGTTTGATGGGTTACGATATTGCAAGGATGATCCAAGGTTTTAAACCTTTAGTGCGATATTTTTAGTTTGATTTCAATAGCCTGTTCGGCACGATGTCATTTTGAAGTTCGTGTAAAAAGAAAATGTCCCCCTGTTCTTTGTCAAAGCTGTTTCATCATAATAGAGGACGGAGCTAGGATCATCATCGCCGCAACCCACAGTCAGCCGCAGTTCCTTGTTGCCGGGCTTCGTCGAGACATCGTCACTCGCCGCCCAGACAACGTCCGATTTTGGTCGCTGGACTCCGTTCCCTGCCGCAGCCATTCGTATCTTGCCGTCATGCTGTCGTTAAAGGTCGTTCCCACCCGTTTCTTTAGCGAATCTTGGTTTTCCCCTTTTGCCGTCGCTGTGCCTGCAAAATGTTGTGATTTTCACGTCCGTCGCCTTTCGCGGGGTTTTTGCGGCTACTATGTGAGCCGGCCTGTAGGTTTAGGGTTAGTTTCATGTAAGTCGTTTCGTCGACGGTCGACCTTCGATCATAACCTCATGTTAATTCATTTGTAATAAAGATTGATATTTTATCTGTATTAGTAGTTCTGTCATGGTCTAGTGGATACCACACAGGACCGTAGATCACACGGTGTGTGATTCCTGACTAACCCGGCAATCTACATTTGCCACTTTCCGCCCAGGTGAAGTAAATGGGTGCCCAGAAAGGAAACCAGACATTCAACGCTTTAGCGCATTATCATGGCGGCGCAGCAAAAGTCGGTGTAATACTCTAATATATTGCATTACCCCTGAACAATTNACATAATAGCAGTGGAGGGATGTTCCTTTGTCTACCTGAGGAACTGTATATTTTGTCCGCTTTCTTTGTCTGTCATGTTCATAGTGGGTTTAACAAAATAATCATTTTGTGCTGTGTGCAAATGTGCTAGGCAGAGTGTGAATTTGATGAGCAAATTTTCTAATGGAGTGTTTTCCTCATGGGGGGGAGGGGGTGTTGTTGCCCATTGTCTCAAAACCATAATGGACATATGAATTTTATTATCATCATTACTGTATAAAGGTAGATATTTGGTAAAACGAGTTACCTGTAGTAAAGCATGTGACGCCAGCATCTTCAGAATGGCCACAATTGTGTTGACCAAATGGTTGGTGCTCACATTCAGCCAGATTTCCTTCATCTCCGAGGCAAAACACGTCATCAAGCCAAATCTGCCCTGAACCCTGCCCGAATTCAGCCGATCCCACTGCTTGGGTCGCCCCGTCGAATCCAAGCATTCTGCAAGCGACCGTTGCGTCATCGATGTCCCATTCATCATCGCAAACAGTGCCCCACTGTCCTCTGTAGTCGACCTCTACTCGGCCCTCTGTCTCGTTGCTGCCTCCGACCAAACGTATACCATTGATGGTACAGGATGGAGGAGGTTTGGACGTTGTTGGCTCTGATAACAGAAGGTCACACGCAATACAATTAAATACGTATAGTTTGGCACGCATTGTACCGCAATGGTTTAAAGAAAAGACGAATGCTCCAGAGGCATCTGATGAAGCTTTATTTCTTGTTTTTTTTTTTTTTTCACCGAATATTTTAACAACAGGTAGATGCTCAATAGGCTTCTGAATCCACCTCTGATGACCTGAATCCGATGGCTAGATAATACTATCCGTAAATAGCTTAGAGACGGAATCTTTTTTATTCAAGATTAGTAGTAGTAGTAGTAGTAGTAGTACTATCAGTATCATTATTGTTTGTATTATTATTATTATTATTATTATTATTACCTGTGACAAAACAAATGACTCCTGCATCCTCAGCGTGGCCACAGTTGTGCTGTTTAAAAGGTGGGTGTGGACATTCGGTCAGAGTGGCTTCTTCCCCTGTGCACAAGACATCATCGAGAAGAATAGGACCCGAACCCTCCCCAAATTGGGCGAAACCAGGAGCGCCAGACGCCCCATCGAATCCAAGCACTTTGCAGACTACCGTTGCATCGTCCAAATCCCATGAGTCATCACAGATGGTTCCCCACTCGCCATCGTGTTCAATCTCTACCCTTCCTTCCAAATTGCTCTCTCCACCAACTAAACGTATGCCAGTGATAGGTTGTTCTATTAAACACGAGACAGAAATATTAATATTAGAAGTTGGTGTTATCTTTTGTACGAGACAAAACAGTCGTAGATGTATCTCTTTCTTCTTGTCTTTTCCCCCTCTCCTTATTTTGCTTTCTTTTTGTTAGGGCTATCGCATACGGGACGTGTAACTATGAACGAATTCCGAGAGAGGGCATTTCATGGAGCCGTCTTTATCTCCAAATTTTGAGAACTTCTAATTCTATTGAAAGTACGCTTGTAAGCGAGAAATAATACCGTAGTCTATACAACAGAAATAAGGGGAACAAAACATTATAATTTAAGGGTACATATGCGCCAATTAATGAACTATTAAGACTAATTTTTCAGAGAAGTTGACTGCTAAATATTCCATTACAGTGCCGTTGCTGCTATCTTGCCAAGACTTGTGAAATGAACTATTAAAACTAATTTTTTCGGAGAATTCCACTGCTAAATATTACGATACAGTGCCATTGCTGCTATCTCTACATGAGAGTGAATCTTGATTGCGTGATCGTATTACAATACGATCGTAATATCTTTCCCCGAACCAAATGGGGAACCATTTCAATAACCTATATTCTACATTCGGGCGTATAATGTTCATGAGAAGTCATGTTCAAACTTGGTGAAAATATTCAGCCATCGTAATGTTCACAAGATTCAAAACTGGATGGACAATGCTATCGAAACTGTTTAGTTTAATTGTTTGAACAGCTTGGCGCTTTTGATATGGATAGACTTATGTCTGAATGACGATACCTTGGGCACTGCAAATGACTCCGGCATCTTCGTAATGAGCACAGTTGGTCTCTCCAAAACCCGGGTGCTGACAGTCCGCAAGATTGTCCTCGCCTCCTGAGCACACAACATCATCGAGCCAGATACGACCAGAACCCTCTCCAAATCGCGCATAGCCTGGAGCTTCAGAAGCTCCAGGAAAACCCAACATTCTGCAGACCACGTTGGCATCGTTTACTTCCCATGAATCATCACAGACAGTTCCCCATTCTCCGTTGTAAAGAACCTCAACCGTTCCCTCGGTATCATCGCTTCCACCGAATAGACGTACTTCAACAGATGGCGGGGATTGTGTCGGTGGACCTATATCATAGATAGAAGAAAGGAAGATTCAATAATACAATTTTCATTTATATAGCCCCTTTTACACAATTGATTTTGTAGCGTTTTACATGCTTAGACGGTTGGAAAATAAGTTAAATGAATACTTATTGAATCATCATGATTTATCTTATAAAAAGTTAGTAATTTGGTGAAAAAAGAAAATAAAACAATGTTATAACAAATAAATCAAACCTCCTTCAAGTCAAATATATCATGACCCAGCCCAATTGATATGGGCGTAAACATTCGTGGATCATGCCATCTTTAGCTTGCAGCAAGTAGGGGCTATCTTTGTGAATCAAGATGGCGAATATCTGGACTACAAATTACCTTGAGGCTGGAAAGAATCTGCTACTGCTTGGCAAATGTCCAGTATGCTTCTGAACCCTGTGAACCGATACCTTGCAATGTCAACTTCTTCCTGTGTGATTTTGGGTATCGAAGCAAGAGATAGGCTCATGATTTCTTGGCCTATGGTTGAACAATGCTCTGCATCTGTTAAAACAGACAGAGTGCTGTTGACAATATGCGACACGACATCCTCGAGTGAAGGAGTGTCAGTTGATGAGGATACAGCGGAGTTCAGATCCTGACAGAGAGCCTCCCTGTCTGCATACCCAGTCAGATCTGCCACTAGAGCAGAAACATCGTGTATGGTATCAAACAAATTGACATCGGAGATGCCAGACGAATCGGAAGTCGGAACAGCTCTAATGAAGTTAATAATTTCGTCCCAGCTATTGCAAAACTCTGCTCCTCTTGGAATCAGTACTTTGGCAAACTCGATTAAAAACCTAGTAACAAGCTCCTCCAAAGTTGACTCGGATTCAATGATTGCCAACCTAGCGGTACAGACGTTTTCCACGTCGTTAAAGGACACACCGAGGAGCTGGAACACAATTTTCTCGATTTGGTCTAAAAAGTCGAAAGGTCGTAGGGCATCAGGTCCGGGGATTGTCTCTTGGACTGATGGATATGTTGGTGGCATGTATGAGGACATAGCCCCTGTCAAATTCAGAATGAGCCTGCAGTGTGCTGTGGCATCGAAGGTTATCCCTTCTCTTAAATACGCCAATACTGGATCACAGTACTCTCTGAAGCCATCTGCTCCACCGGCGACTACAGTTACTTGTGGAAGGATCCTGACGCATACCTCGCCTTCAGCTTCGATCAAGTTGGTGGCCCTCCAAGCTGCGCCAGCAGCCCGGATGATATCAGAAACCGTCAAGAGGGGAAGAATTTCGCCAGGGTTGGTGAAAGGATCAGTAAAGGGCAGCTCCGAGAGGCACTCGTAGGATGTGTCCCAGTCCACAAACCACTCGTCAACCACTGGACAGTCAAGTGGAACATCTAAAATGAAAGCAACAATTATATATTAATATGATTAGCGGACAAAGATATATAATGGCCATGTAATGACGACTCAAAATAATGAACATTACTATAGTTTGGTAAAAACATGTTAGATAGCTGTAAGAAAAGTATCTAGATACAAAAACAGCAATACCTTTTTAAGTTTCTACGCCTTATTATTACCTTCTCCACCGGCACTAGCTGTTGTTTGAGGTTTTGCTGTAGATTGTGGGTTATCAGTGGTTGCCGCAGAGGGCGGGGTACATCTGTCGGAGCTGTCACAGACACAGATACTGGCCTCAACGTCCTTAAACGTCAGCCCAAGTTCAGGTGGAAATATATTCCCGTCAAATTGACTTGTCACGGCTTCGGTAATGGCTCCTCCCGCGCAAGTGTCTCCGGCTGGAAGTATACCAGCCATTGGAGGTCCGCAGTCGCGAGCCTTCTGCAACAGCGTAAGTGGACCTAAGGTTGCATTTGAACCAAGAATGAAGGACAAAAATTAAAAAAAGTTACAGCTTAGCTCTATATCAATGGTCGCTATTTGCGCCCAGATATGGACTAAGGGGTACAAAGGCTGGTGATCTTTTGTCTAGTGGGTTTAGAACACAGTAATTTTCTGCGGGGATTTTCAGTGGCCGCTCTAAGTAAGTGCCGGTAAGACAGGTTAAATCTTTTGTTTAGGTTTTGAAGAAAACAATTAAAAGAGTGTGATTGAGTGTAAATCATTGGAAAAAAAAAACTCATTATCAACTTTTTAAATATGGTCGTTTTTAATTATGAGTCATTATTAAACATGTGGCAAAATTGTCGGTAACAAACTCGTTCAATCGGGAAAAAAAGGTATTTTTAATGGTAATTTATTTATTTCCATGCTCTCCTACCCTCTTTGGGACACAAGATTAAGCATTCAGGGCACGGAAAAGAAACGTTCATTAAACGGCGTAACAACCCTGACACACAAGGAGTTACACATAGGACTGCGTCAGTGATGCATTGACGCAGTGACGCATTCTTTGACGCACTAAGTGAAATAGACACCGTACAATGCTAAATTACTATTAAAAGACTTTCACAGAATATAATGACGCAATTGAAATAAAGCCTCGTGTGCCACGGGCATTACGTTCTTACCAGCGTCACGAGTAAAGTGAATCGTAATCATCGTCGTCGTACAGCTAGTGACGCCTTCGTCACACACCATCTCACCGGGTTTCGAACAAGTCAATTGACTGGGGTCCGGGGGCACTGGGAAGGTTGGGTCGTCCGAAGTTGATTCGGAGCATTTCGTACAGGTAATAGCATATCCTGCATTTGGGATAAATATACCAAGTATGAGCGTACTGTAAAGATATAGGATCGGAGTTCTTTCAAATCTGTTTGTTCTTCTACTTCTATTTGTTCGTTCTTCTTCCCCTTCTTCTACGGCTTCTTCTTCTTCTTCTTTGTCTCCGCTTCATAGTTTTTCTTCTTCTTCTTGTTCCTTTTCAACTTGTTCCTTTCATTATCCCCATTTTCCCCTCCACTTCTTCTATTCTTATTCGTCTTCGCTCTCTCCCTTTTCTTCACCTTTATGTTTTTTTCTCAACGATTGAAAGAAATTCTTGATTTTTTATAGGCCAAATGGACCTAAGTACCATATTAATGAAGTGGCCGTTTAGCACATATAATACAATTTGAAGAATTCATACTCATAATAAAACAAAACAAATAAACTCAAACCAAAAATACAGAGCATAGATGTAAAGTAGATGTGTATAGATGCTGTGGTCCAGTTGATTAAGTCTTCGGACTTTGAACTAAAAGGTACGGGGTTCGAATCTCTGTCGTATTACGTGTTTACCTTACTAGCAGCTTGGGAAGAGGGACAAACTTTGATTATGTATTGCTTTGCGTTATTATACCATTAATTATTATTTATTTTTGTTTAAATATTATCGGTTATTTTGATGACGTTAAACAAAATAATAATAATAATAATATGAGCATCTCTAACTTACCAGATGCTACGTAACCCGCCAGGATTGAAATCAGCAGGAGGATTTTCATCTTCCTTTGATATGTTTAGTTTTGCCTCTGATGATGTCACTCTGGATCTGGAATTCCTCGTCCAAAACAATTTTGTGTAAACTTTCAGATACCTACTTCAGTGGATGAACGGCGCGAGGTGAGTGACGCGATTAGAAGGTGCAGCGGTATTTAACAACTTTGATTCGCTGTGCATGATATTGATGAACGTGCAACGGATTTCCAGTTTACGAAATCGAAACCCCGCCTCAAAACAGTGACGTAGTTACCGGGGGGACTAGGGCACCGCCTTCCCCCATAAAATGAAGAGGTGAAAATGAATAAGAAATAAAGATCCCCTTCAATGGCTGAACTGGCGCTACGCCACTTAACTTATACATGGCATCATCTTATTGGACGATAATGTCGAACCAATCACAGCCCTCTAGCTTTCCCGTTTGTTTTGCAGTTACAAACTCTAGTCGGTCGTTGTGGTTAACAGTCCCAGGGTCTTTGAACTATGAGCCTGTGTTAACTAAGCGGTAAAGTACACATCATAGCTGCGCATGAGGGAGACTTACAGAAGTAGGCGCAGCTGTGGAATTGTGCTAAATTAAGTGCTAGATTAGAGTCTATCTGTAAAGACTACCCTACAAGCCCAGACTCTCGCCGAGAAGGTCAGGAAGAAACGCGTAGCTGGTCATATTGATGACACGGGGGCGTACAAGCGAGATGGTGCGACTTTTTTTTTTTTTTTTGCAAACACATATATTGGAATCTAAGAATAATAGACAAAGAAAGGCCTGCTATGTTTTTAGATTTATGACGAGAAATGCATATATAAAGGCATGTGTCTTTTTCTTCATGATAATTAAGCCTTGCAGTTAGCTTTGAGTCAAATACTGACAGCAAATATACATCGAAATATCTCCCTCAAATATACCTTCCTGTTGGTATTCATTAGTGTGTTTATACAGCGCGTTCAAGAAAAAACGAAACCGAGAATTATCGATGTTTTATTATAACTAAATCACAATTACAATTAATAAATGACACATAATTTTTTAATTCTTAGATCCTCTTCTTTCAGTTGATGCAACTCATATGATGCATATTTTACACATTAGTTATTAAAGACAATTTGAAGAGAGGGTACCAAAAAGTCATTTTTAGGCCGGTATCTAAATTTCAAAGAGAAAATAATATTTCTAGAAAGTTCATTTGTTTGCCCTTTCATATGACACCTCAATCAGGAAAAGTGAGCCAAGAATAACAGAGTTCTGTTTGTTTAAAGTGTTGCTGGCATTTCCATAATTTGATTAAACGCATTCGTTATCACTGGCTGCCTGCCATTGCAACAAACGGAGTTGACAAAAGACTTAGCTCCGTTTTCTTGACGATCAGCCATGCACAAAGAAGACGATATAACTGAAACTGTTCTTCCTGCAGTCATTACATTATTAAAAACTTATATTTGTTAATTTGTCATAATTAGGGCTGTGTTGTAAAGAAGGCATGAGAGCATTTCGAAATAGTTACCGGTATATGTTATAAAACTCAGTTTTTGCCTTAGGGTGTGCATCTCAATAACACTTTATCAAGGATACCAAAATTGGTAAGGACGTCATGCAATCGGATCCCTTTAACCACGTACAGTCTATAGCACGTCTCTACTTTAACCGTCCTTCAAAACGAAGGGGCAAATTCTGCTTTTTTTAACCGTACTTCAGAACGAAGGGCAGATTTCTTGCAGGTTGATATGATTAATAACAATATCAAGTGCTTACCCGCATGTATCTTGAAAGGTTTCGGAAGGAAAATAAAGAGAGAGAGTCCTTCCCGATTAATTACAAGCAGGGAAGTCATTCACGGTGGGATGGTAATAATTTTGTTCCCCCCTCGTTCCTACGTAAGCATGTTATATTATTAAATAATGTAAACCGCGGTTGTTATTATACGATTCATGTAGACGAGACCGCCAAGATAGACCAAACAAAACGTTGCATCACCATTGATGGTCTAAAACAGCTTCATTTCCCAAGCCTAAAATCCGAAAACTTTTTATTTTAGTGTTTTCGAATGAGGGCAATATAATAAAGGTAAAGACCAGTATTGGAAACGCCTCAATTTCAAAAAAAATAAATGGAAGCTCTCAATACCAATCATGTGAAAGAATATGTTTTGACTAATACATGATGATAACAAAAAATTGCCGGGAAACCGCCTACTAATTCATATATTTGGTAAATTTTTTTCTCTCTTGGCCTGTGAGAGATATAGGATAGTCCCATATACATCTCTCTGTGTACAGTGCTTGTAACTTTACGAAGAATTGGCCAAATTTCTTATCATTTTGATGATTCCAGAACCTTGCAGATGCTAAATACTAGATGATCAGCCTTTTCTGATCGATTCCACAACGTTTCTTTCACAATGCAATCGCATGACCATAACTGGTCTTTACGGTTCTAGGACAATTACCCCCTGGGCAATCACCCCCGGACAATAACCCCCGGAAAACTACCCCCAAAGGACAATTACCC
>BEXV01004260.1:11195-26580 GCA_003118195.1 Hemicentrotus pulcherrimus | reverse complement strand
AAGTTAAAAAAAAACAGAAAAGTAATACAATTCTGGAAACATACGCGTTCCAAACTTTGCCATCGTTTACGATCAAGCCTTGAGTCCATACCTCCTAAATAACATACGGCTCCTGCGTCCATGTAATGTCCGTAGGGAATGCTGACCCTTGGGTATGGACAGTCGGCCAGGCTGTCTTCTGTTCCCCAGCAATCGACAAGAAGAACATCACCAGAACCCTGACCAAACCTGGCCGATCGCGACGCAGCCAGGGCACCGTCGAACCCAGCATCTTGCAAACCACTCTTGCATCTTTTAGATCCCACGAGGCACCACGGACAGTTCGCCATGATTCACGATAAAGAGAGCTCCACTCTTCCTTCAGCGTGGTTGTAACCATTCATGATACGAACTTCTGGTGGAAACTTTGGTCGAAATGTGACCGATCTGGCCTTTTCTTTTTCGCTAGCCATTTAGCAGGAATAGTGAACTTGGTTAAACAAAGCGTTAGAATATGAAACTCTGAAACCACTAACAGCTCCGATTCTCCCTCTTTTTAAAAGAAGATTCGATTGGTTTTAGACAAGTTATATTGTTCGGCCGTCGCTGCAGTGAGGGTATGGAATCGTCTTTCATAGTATATCCGTGAAAGTGTCAAGCTTGAACAAGTTCCTTGGGGACAGATTCTTTTTCCCAAATTGCGGGAATGCTAGCCTAAATGTCTTCGAAAATTAGAAAGGAAAGGATATGGAAAAAGCAGATTTCTGGTTATGCTACAAAGGTTTTAGAAATAGTCCTCAGAGTTCTGATCTTGTTGGTAGGAATTATTTTTTATATATATTTTTTTTTACAAATGTTGTAAAGCTATTATCAGGATAACCCCTTCCTTTGCAGTTACAAAGTATTTCACGACTTTTTTTCCACAAGTATATGGCTAAATGAACAATTTTTTTTTTTATTTCAAACCCCATAATACATACGAAGAAGGCCACTCTTTTACCCTTTGGTGAGTATTATTGGGCAGCATATATAATCACTCATTAGGTTGGACAAAGGCATGAAAGAGTTTAATACCGCATAAAGTGTACTTTGTCGTTTATTGCGAAAAGCAATTAAAAAAAAGCAAACGGGTCTATTCTGACTTGAAGTTTAATAAAAGGCAAAAATAAGATAAATATATATCCACGAGAATATTTGACAAACGACAAAGGATAAATGTTCTAAAGCTGCGGCGATCAAAAACGAATTAGCAATTCGACATACGTCGCGATCTTTGTTCTGTACTTCAAAGAAAATTCTTTCCCTCCCCCCCCCCTAAAAAAAGGTATCCCATGGTAATCGCAATGTGTCTTACATTTTGTTCACACCCATCGGTGAAATATATCTGTTATATTCATATTCAACAGTGAAAATGTATTAAATTATATGAAATTCATTTAAGTTTTCCTTTTCAAATGAATAGAGGTACTTGCAAGATATCACAAATTCGTCAATTTGCGCTTGATCGATTACGACAAAACAAAAGTCGTTCTTAAATCGTCGTTATTCGGATTTTCACTAATCTTTAAGTTATCTGAGGACGGATTCTTGGAATTTTTTCGGATTGTAGCATCCATTATAATCAAATGTGTTCACTTTTTGATCTCCGCAACATAATTATAACATTCATCTTGATTATCTGTCCTTCCAAACTGAATCTCTGCCTTTTCTCAGTTCTCTTTCACCGAGGAGATTTAAAAATATCTACCTTTCGTAGATATTTAAAAATACTGTGATCTATTTCTCGTTGAAATTTAACAGTTTAGTGAAAGAAAAAAAAAAGTCCGAAGTGAGAATGAAATAAAGTCTTTGGATGGAATTCATTTATATAAATAAATCATGGCAATGTCAAAAGTAAAGCAAAACTGAACTGGGTTGCACGTCCTACGCCCTAACTTTAACGGCGAAACTTTACCAAAGGGCCCGCATCCACGTACCTCCCTTATTTATACATCTTAATTTCCAATTAACCGCAATCTTCAACCAGTGAAAACGCACTTCCCAAAACTAAAGCGTAGCCTCTCCCTCTCTGAGGTAACCAGTGAACATAATAGGCGTGACCTACAAGAACATAAATATTTCCGCCAATGGATATATTCCTAGCAACAACCTTGAAGTCCCCAATTCTTTTGATAGGTTGCAGACACATCTTATGTGAACATTAATATCATTAATAATATTTTTCGAAACTTTTTGCATACCAGACGGAACACTTGTATGAATTTTATTAATATTAACATAACATTCAGACTGTCTCCAATTCAAGTTAATTGAAATTTCATTAATTAGTTGTTTCGATGTCAGTAGACCATTAACATTCCTAGTCACCCCTGTCGGACCACCTGTCAGAGACTGAAAAACAAAACAATAATAACATCAAAGTCTAAACATTTAAAATATTTTTCAACTTCATGAACTTCTTGTATCAACATTTATGTACGATTTGGTAAAAGGTGTTTTACCACACTCTTTAGTGGATTATTTTCAGATGATACAGGACAGATATGCAACTAGGAGAAAAGAAAGTGGCTTACTCTATCAACCCAAATGTAAGACATCGCAAGGGCAATTTTGTATTTCGTTTGTAGGAACAAAGCTGTGGAACGATCTCCCAAATGAAATTAGATTGAAAACATCGAGGCTATCTTTTCGGAGACATCTTTCCACCTACCTTCTATGTAAATGACGTGGGCTCAATCCCAACCCCCTTCGTATTTCCTTTTATTTCACTTGTCTTCCTTTTATATATGTATAAAACGATTATAGCGGCCTTAAGCTTTTACAGGATTTGTGCATGTACGTACATCTGCATGATTATTTTTATTAATACATCCTTTTCATTTTTATGCACACACTGATGATTTTATTTCCTTCAAAGATTTGTCTTCTTTCATTTTAATGCTTTAACACAAACTTCTTCTTTTTTCATTTTAGTAAAGAAAAAAAGTTACACGATACTGTATTATTTTGTTGTATATTTAAATGCAAAACAAGCAAGTTTTACATTCATATGTAAACACAAATTAACACAAGAAAAAAATCTTGCCAAAGAATGGAACTAGGCTCGACTAGCACTTGTACTAACTTTTAGTTCCCATTATCAACTTCACCTAAATATAGTAATATACATATTTACGCATATATCCTTTGTACATGTAATAGTATGCAGATGTATGTCTAAAAATATTGTTTTAAACCATTACTGTTCAATCGACATTACTCTTATGTTTTGTATACATGAACCACTATTATTGTTTGCGTTGTGTGATTGTTCATACACAATGTCATTATTGTGATGTGTTGTTGTTAATAGATTCAAATTCAAATTCAAATTCAAATTCAAATTCAGCTTCCAAAAAAAACCCACCCCCCCAAAAAAAAAAAAAAGAAAAAAAAACCTTAAAAGATTTAAAGATGTAATAAAACATAGACTGATATATAAAAGATAGTATAAGTATTGTTAGGAAACAAACAGTTTTGATTTAAACTAAAAAATAAGAACTTGGACTTCTGAATAGATTTCCGCCAAAAACACTTTTGTCGTACAGCCCTGTAAATTAATCACCACTAATTAATTTTAGATAGGGTCCACTTTTCCGCCTGTTTTGATAATAATAATATTTAACATTTTCGAAGCGCTTAATACCACGTTTCTGGGCCCATTAAAATCGAAAACCAAGATATGTTTGTCGCAAGATAACAGATAATCAGATCATTTCATTCAAGTTAAGGTAGAATACAAATATTGTACTCAGATTGAGTCTAAAAACATAAAATGAACTTAACTAGAACTTTATGAGAAATGACAACTTTCAACAGTTTCCGTTTCATTTCGTTCCTTTATTTTTGCAGACATTTCCTTTCAGAAAAATATAATATATACATTGAGAGTACATGAGGCAACAATTTTACATTGTGTGTGGTTCAGTATTGATCAGTTTAAGGGATATAAACAACACACATAACGCACCAACAAATATATCCGACAAACCTATTAGGTGGCTTTTTTCTTTTGCAGAATCATTCTGGGAGCCAATTAAACCCAATCGGACATTTCTTTGTTGCATATTTCAGATTTGGAGCGTGTGCACTCGGTCTTGTTTACTTGTAAGTTGTTTTTATCTGCTGCTTGTTATATACAAATTTAATGTGCTAAATTACAAAGAACACAGTGAGTTTAAATGTAGTAAGAACATGTTTGTGTTGAAAGAGGAATAAGACAACCATTTCAAGAGGATGTTAACATGACTGGTCATGACAGGTCTTTTAGTCAGCATGACTTATGCACTTGAATGTGACTTTGATACATTTAGTGTTTATGGACGACAGATTATTCTGTCCTAAATCAACAACAAATGGTTGATAGATGCGATATCGATAAATGTTTATCTGCTTCATTGTGGATCGTTAAGTCAATGTGGCATATGTACATTCATATAGCTGTCGCATTGTTTCGTATGTTGGTTTACTGGAATCCTCGATTTTTTTCATCACATTCTTTAAAATACATACTACTGCTATGTAATGTCATAGCCCCTCTGGGCCGCCGGCTCCTCTATCACGTATTTATCGTCGCTACTCTAATTTCACCCTCCCAATTCATGATGTTGTCTATTCATCCTGCACGACACCTATACCACCTCGGCACTTCCCTTCAAATTCGCTTCCGATAGTTGTTAGTACAACACTCTCTCTTTTTCTTTTCTAGTGCCAATACTCTGCGATCTTCTTTTTTGTGTTTGACTTGCCACGATTCTTTCCTCATGTGGTACCGTTAAAATACATTTTTAAAAAAGTTAATTGTCCCTGTTTTCATCAGATTGTCTATTTGATGCTGCTGTGATATTGTTCCGGGTAGATCCAGTCTCTAGCGAAGCACTTGGAAGAAGATACCCATCGAGATCTGTGTTGGTTCCGGTTGCAGGACTTTGGTAAACAGTTTTCATATCCATGTACTCTTGTATCTCTTTTTGTAACGTGTCTTGTAATAAAGGGACCTTCCCTTCACCTCCAGGACAAGCGATTTCCATGTTCGATTCCTTGTCATGATTTTCACGAGTTAGTTCATATGTTACTGTATCACCACCGTTCAATGAAGGCATTGTGTTTTGAGGGACGCATCCATCAAGAGCTATGTCCGTCCCCGTTTTCGGCTTTTGGTAAACCGTTTTCATTTCCATATAATCGTTTTTCATATTTTCCTTTATGCCTTGAGATAATGACCCCGTTCCTTCTTTTTCATCAGAAGGTTTTCTCTTATCTGATGCAGACTTTATATCGTTTAAAGGTATTTCTGTGTTCGGAAGGAGATAACCGTCTATGTCCAGGTCCTTATCAGTTTGAGGTGTTTGGTGAACAGTTTTCATATCCATGAACTTGTGTATCTCTTTTTGTGACGTGCCTTCCGGTAAGGGGACCTTTCCGTCACCTCCGGTACAAGCGATTTCGAAGTTCGATTCCTTTCCGTAATTTTCACGAGTTAGTTCGTATGTTACTGAATCATCATCTGTCAACGAAGGCATTGCATTTGGAAGGACGTATCCATCAGGATCTATGTCCGTCCCCGTTTTCGGTTTTTGGTAAACCGTTTTCATTTCCATATAATCGTTTTTCATATTTCCCTTTATGCCTTGAGGAAATGACCCCAGTCCTGCTTTTTCATCAGGTTTTCGTTGATATGACACCGACTTTCTATCGTTAAAAAGTATTTCCGTGTTCGGAAGGAGATAACCGTCTTTGTCCAGGTCCTTAACAGTCTGGTGAACAGTTTTCATATTCATGTACTTGTGTATCTCTTTTTGTGACGTGTCTTCAGGTAAGGGGACCTTTCCGTCACCTCCGGTACAAGCGATTTCGGAGTTCGATTCCTTTTCGTTATTTTCACGAGTTAGTTCGTATGTTACTGTATCATCATCTGTCAACGAAGGCATTGCATTTGGAAGGACGTATCCATCAGGATCTATGTCCGTCCCCGTTTTGGGCTTTTGGTAAACCGTTTTCATTTCCATATAATCGTTTTTCATATTTTCCTTTATGCCTTGAGATAATGACCCCGTTCCTTCTTTTTCATCAGAAGGTTTTCTCTTATCTGATACAGACTTTATATCGTTTAAAGGTATTTCTGGGTTTGGAAGGAGATAACCGTCTATGTCCAGGTCCTTATCAGTTTGAGGTGTTTGATAAACAGTTTTCATGTCCGCATACTCGTGGTCCTCTTCTAAATCACCATCATGATTATCTTTTATTTTTTCTATATTTGATTCATAATGGTGACCAAAAACATCACTTTTTCGCCTATCAGGTAATTTAGGGGCAATGTTCAATGCTTGGTAACCAGTTAAATGTGACAGAGCGTGCATTGATGACATAGTCGTTACGTCCATATATATTTCAGTATCAAAATTCCTAGCAGCCATTCTCTTTTTAAACCTATGAATACAGTACCCAAGTGATGCGATCAGAATGCAGCTTAATAATAAAATACACAGTCCAATTAAAATTATCATTCTGAAATCAGTTGGTTTTACATTTTCAATTTTACTCGTGGAAAGCGGATGTCGCGGTGTGCTGAAGTTTTGTCCTTGCATTTTTGGTGGAACTGTCGTAGTTTCATGTCCAATTTGCAAAAGCTTGGTTGTGTACGCAGAAGGTATTTCATCAGAGTTAGTCAAGTTTGAGTAATTCATCAAACCTAGAAAGATGACGAAACAAATTTGTACCAATAAATATTCATGGAGATAAAAGAATGTAGAGATTGCATATAGAAGAAAAAAAATGAATAAAAACAGGCCCTTTCTCAAACATTGCATAACATTTATTCGTAAGAAGGGCATCATTTTTTTTTTTTCATAAAGCCTCTGGCAGTATTTAATTTATTTGAAATTCTTTTGTTCTAACATTTAACTTGTTTTACTCTTTCAAAGTGCCATGCCTGTGTTTTTTACCAATATCGAGTGACGGACTAAAATGGCAAGATATATTAGGGAAGTTGTGTTTTGAATGCATAATGACGTTACCAGGGTGTTCGATTATCGTGATAGAAAAAATATAAATTGGCCCTTTTTTTAGTTGTGGGAGATCTGTATCCAGTTGTTTTTGTATTGTTTTTTGGGGGTAAATGACGGATTCATGGTATTACCTCCATGTCTACATATGACACTGGCATCCTCTTTGTGTATACAATTATGAACACCTATCCCCTTATGCTTGCAGTCTTTGAGGTTGGTTTCTGTTCCATTGCACTGAACACCATCTAGAAAGATATCACCAGAACCTTGACCAAATCTTGCTTGGGGTAGAGCAGCTAAAGCCCCATCAAATCCTAACTGTCGACACACAACTTTAGCGTCGTTCAGGTCCCATGAATCGTCGCAAACAGTCCCCCATGACCCTTCGTGTAGTATCTCAACTCTTCCTTCATATCCATCGGCTCCATTGTCAAGTTGAACTAAAATGTATAGCAAAAAAATGCAGGGCGGGTTAGGGTGATATTGACCCTATCAAAGAGAATTATAAATATTTAGCAATTATCAACGCAATTACAAACGAATTTTGTCATAGAACAGTAGTTTGGAAATCCTTGGTGAAAATTGACGAACACTTGTAAGGAATACTCGCTAGTGAGCACTTTGACCACAGCTAGATATTTCGACAAATTTGTAAGTAAAAAAATACTGCCGGGTTTTCATTTCATTTTTAGGTTATCCCCTTAAATAAAATGTTAACGAGATCTCATATTGCAATAATAAAAGAAAAGGGTTAATCTACAGGAACACTTGTAGACATTTGTACAACATAATTAATTCTGACAGTTTTATGAATATTAAATTCACTTCTCCATTAGCACCAGAAAGGTATGGAAAGTATCACATCAAGAAGCATAGGCCTATCCAGCCATGATAGAAAATGATGACGATCAGAATTTCCTTATTCTATCATAATTTGAAAAGCTTACCTCCCACAGAGCAAGAGGCGCCAGCATCACTACTATGACTACAATGAGAACTTCCTACACCTGCGTGAAAACAATCTGCCAAGTAATCTTCTGTTCCCCCACAACCAACATATGTCAGAAGACTTTGGCCAGGTCCCTGACCAAACCTTGCAGAAATAGGTGCAGCCGATGCGTCGTTAAACCCCAGCATTCTGCAAACCACCCTCGCGTCTTTTAGATCCCACCAATCATCACAGATAGTTCCCCAGGATCCGTCGTGTAGTACCTCTACTCTTCCTTCAGCATCGTTAGATCCATTGACAAGACGAACTTGAAATGGATCTAGAGGGTCCAGATGAAGAGAATTTTATCATTGACAAACGTGTGTACCAAACATTTATTTAGTTGCCATCAAATTTACTTTAAACAAATTACTGACGCCCTCTACAAAAAAATAGTAAGATGTATGACGAAGATTATTATTTGTAAAAGATAGCCCATGCATGAAACATTCGTCAACACAAAAATTTGTGAATAAGGTTTATCTATTTATAAGTACAAGTAATTGAAGTGTTCCGAATCGACAAAAATGCCAGACGAACCATTTAGTTCGATTTTATATTATGTTTAAACTATTTAACTGAGCCTAACCGTAAGTATCATGCTTATGACCAATGAGAGGTATTTTATATTTTAGATACCTTCTCGTAACTCCAGTTTGGCTGACAACTTGTACATGAACACTAACATTTTAACATACACAACGTACGTTCTGTAAAACAAATGACACCAGCATCACTGTCATGTTCACAGTTGTTGACTCCAAGCCCTCGATGGTAGCACTCAGCGAGGGCGTCTTCTGTGCCCTTGCATCCAACGTCATCAAACAAGATTTTGCCGCTTCCGACACCAAACGTAGCACTTCCCGGTGCGGCTAAAGCTCCGTCAAATCCAAGCATTTTGCAAACTACTCTTCCGTCTCTTAGATCCCAGCTATCATCGCATATAGTTCCCCAGCTTCCGTTATACAAAACCTCTACCCTGCCTTCTAAATCGGTGGTTCCATTGGTAAGACGAACATAAGATGGTTCTGTTGTGTTTATTGAATAGTAAGGATAAAAAGCAGATTAGGTCTATCATGTAAAGTGTGCGTACTCTAACAAGAAATGTAATCTTGTGCCCCTCTTTTAAAAAGCATTAAAGTACATGGATCGGTTAACAGCATTTCACGTGATCAGAAATAATTGTAGAAGAGCAATCTCTTGACCATTAAAAAAAGATTATAGGTGAGACATCGGATAAAGCAAGCTTTCTTGAAATTCTTATAAGTCTAATATCAATGATTGACTAAGGGAAATACAAAATATCCCTGCATGGGTATATGCAAGCGAATAAGTAAGAATTATTTAAACAAATACCCAACTATAAAAAGATATATGGAAGAACCTACCTCCTGTATTACAAACAGCGCCTGCATCATTTGTATGACTGCAAGAGAAACGTTGAATCTCTGGATGAGCACAGTCTGCTAGGTTTTCTTCTGTTCCATCACAACCGACATACTTTAGTAGAATACGACCAGAGCCCTGACCAAACATCGCAGATCCCGGGGCTTCCAAGGCCCCATCAAATCCAATCATTCTGCAAACCACTCTCGCGTCTCTCACATCCCAGCCTAAATTACAGATAGTTCCCCAGGATCCTTCATGCTTGACCTCTACTCTGCCTTCAGCATCGTTAGACCCACCAATCAGACGAACTTGAAATTGCTGAGGATGGGCTGAGGAGAAAAGTAATTTAATACTAGTTAACCTTTTTCCAAATGTTGCGAATGTTTATGAAAAACCCTGATCATTTGCCTGAATTAGTAATAAAAATTAATTAATGTGTAAAAGAGAAACCTACCTCCAGAATAACAAATGATGCCTGCATCCTTGCCATGACCGCATGAAGTATAATCTCCAACTCCTCGATGAGCGCAGTCTGCCAGGTTGTTTTCTGTTCCCTCACAGTTGACATCCTTAAGCAGAATACGACCAGATCCCTGACCAAACATCGCAGATCCCGGGGCTTGCAAGGCCCCATCAAATCCAATCATTCTGCAAACCACTCTTGCGTCTCTCATATCCCAGCCTAAATCACAGATAGTTCCCCAGGATCCTTCATGTGTGACCTCTACTCTGCCATCAGCATCGTTAGACCCACCAACCAGACGTAATTGAAACGGCTGAGGATGGGCTGAGGAGAAAAGTATTTTTTATACTAGTTTACCTTTTTTAAATGTTGCGAATGTTCGCGAAATGAACCGGATTTTTCGCCTAGATAAATAATGACAATGTATTCAGGTGTAAAATGCTAACAATCCGATGTTTTCTCTATGCACTGTTAGGGTAAAATGAACACAAAAACAGTTGTCATTCTTCTCTATCATTTAATTGGAAAAAAGTCGGTTATAATCCAGAGGGAAACTACGCAGCAACTTCCATATCATTTCACTGGACATCTGGTCGAAATCAAAATTGCGTATATCACCCGTTAGAGAGTGTTCCCCTTCCACTGTCAAAAATATATGAAAAGCACTCGACTTGGCTATTAAACAAAAAAGCTTTAATATCTGATTCTGTGTTTTGGAGTTCCTGTTCCATTTAGTCTTCATAGATCGACTCAGGACTTTCATTCTGTAGAATATGGACCAGAGAAACCTACCTCCTCCAGAATAACAAATGACGCCTGCATCCCTGGCATGACTGCATGAAGTATAATCTCCAACTCCTCGATGAGCGCAGTCTGCCAGGTTGTCTTCTGTTCCCTCACAGTTGACATCCTTAAGCAGAATACGACCAGAGCCCTGGCCAAACATAGCAGATCCCGGGGCTTCCAAAGCTCCATCAAACCCCATCATTCTGCAAACCACTTTTGCGTCTCTCAGATCCCAGCCTAAATGACAGATAGTTCCCCAGGATCCTTCATGTGTGACCTCAACTCTGCCTCCAGCATCGTTAGACCCACCAATCAGACGAACTTGAAATGGTTGAGGATGGACTGGGGAGAAAATTATTTTTATACGAGTTTACCCTTTTCTAATTTTTGGAATGTTTGCGATATATAACTTATATTTTGCCGGGATAACCAATGAAAGTGAATAAATGGGTGAAATGCCAACAATTCGATGTTTTCTCTGTGTACCGTAAAGGTGGAACGAACACTAATACAGTTGTCATTCTTCTGTATTATTTCATTGGAAATAAATCGGTAATCATCCAGAGGGAAACACTATGCAGCAACTTCGCTGTCATTTCACTGGATATCTGGTCGAAAGCAAAATTGCGTATATCACCCGTTAAAGAGTGTTCCCCTTCCACTGTCAAAAATATATGAAAAGCACTCGACTTGACTGTTTAAAAAAAAGTCCGGAATATCTAATTACATGTTTTGGAATTCCTGCTCCATTTCGCTTCATAGATCGACTCAGGACTTTTATGCTGTAGAATAAGGACAAGCGAAACCTACCTCCTCCAGAATAACAAATGACGCCTGCATCCTTGGCATGACTGCATGAAGTATAATCTCCAACTCCTCGATGAGCACAGTCTGTCAGGTGGTATTCTGTTCCCTCACAGTTGACATCCTTTAGCAGAATACGACCAGAGCCCTGACCAAACCTAGCAGATCGTGGCGCTTCCAAGGCTCCATCAAACCCCATCATTCTGCAAACCACTCTCGCGTCTCTTATATCCCAACTGTCATCACATATAGTCCCCAATGATCCATCGTACAAGACTTCTACTCTGCCTTCAGCTTCATTTGATCCGCCAATCAAATGAACATGAAATGGGGTTGGATTGGCTACACGTGATATAGGAAAGACGTATGGTATGCATTGGGATAGCATTTTGGCTAATGTCATATTAGCTTTCAATATAATTGTAATAGATATTCGAAGAAAGATTATTTGTAGTAAGAAATCCTATCATCAACACATTAAACTGATAAAACTGAGGGATACGAAAATGTTTTGAATAACTTTAATGATCCACCTAAACATTTTCGGCTTAAAATCATTTGTGTCGAAGAAAAAAAGAATAGTAAAGAAAATATATGGCAAGCCGTTTTTGACATTATCCCTATGTCTTGATGTCAAGAATTGAATTCTTTATATAAAGAAATGAATTGTTGATATCGAGAATTAAAATTGCTTTACAACAATAAATCATTTCTTGATATCAAGAAATAATTTTCCGTTGCGAACCGATGTTATTTCTTGATATCATTCGAAATCAGAATGAATTTCTACACAACTCTTGCTCTCGAAATAGATTTTGAATATGTGTTATACCTTTACGCTCGATATCCAAATAATTATCGCAATAGTCTTGCCTTAAGATATCATGAAATAGAATTCTTGATATCAAGTTATGAAATCTTGATATCAAGAAATGAATTCTTGATATCACGAAATGAATTCTTGATATTAAGAAAGATGAATAAATGTTGAAAAAGCTTGCCACAACAATAGGTCTGGTTATAGAATTACGGATAATGGTGTGGTTGCATTTGATGGTAATTAAAAAAAAAGAACTATAAAACTAGAAAAATATCTTCCTTTTTTCCCCTTTTTCTTCTTTTGTTCGGGTGGGGGGGGGGGCAATTTTTTTTTGTTGAGACAATTCGCACATTGAATGCGAAGAAATATTCAGTTTTTAGTCACTTAGCTCTTGAGATTTGTCATATTCATTTATTAAGCATGCAAACAATTCACTGCACATTTAATTGAACAAAACTTGGTTATGCGAGAGAAGAAAACGTACTTCCTGAGTAGCAAATGGCTCCTGCGTCACTTGTATGGCTACATGAGTTAAGGTCAGTCTCTGCATGGGCACAGTCAGCCAGGTTGTCTTCATTTCCGTCACAATTGACATAATTTAGTACAATACGACCAGAGCCTTGACCAAACCTAGCAGATCTCGGTGCGTCCAAGGCTCCATCAAACCCCAGCATTCTGCAAACCACCCTCGCGTCTCTCAGATCCCACCATGGATCACAGATAGTTCCCCAGGATCCATCGTACAGTACCTCTACTCTGCCTTCAGTACCATTCGATCCATTGACAAGACGAATTTGAAATGGATTCGGATGGGCTACAAGAAAACAATTGCATGATAGTTGCTTCATTAAGTTTTATGAATATTAACGGCGAATACAATCTTTTTGGCAGCTCAAAATTGAACTAACTATTCTCCGGTTGCCATTAATTCTTTGCTCAAAATCTATAAGTAGCATTCCGAAGTATTCTAAAGATACTGTTATATCAGGTTACTTAACTGATGACGCAACTGGGTACAGTTCTGAGGTTAATCGTTTTTTGGTTAATGATGTGATTATCACAAATTGAGGTTAAATGCATTAAAATCGAATGAAATGGTTTTCAGCTTTCGTCGAAATCCAACTCAAGATTGTGAACGTATTTCTATTCACGTAGAAGTTATTAAGCGGGTGCAACATCATTGTTAACCGACTAAAGCGGAACAAAAGTACTCATTTATTGCATTGCAAGGCTATTCGGAGGATGATCGTTCTTAGGAAAATGAAAAAGTTGTATGTAGATAATGTAAATTCCGTTTTTGTCTCGCCTGCGTACCAAAAAACGAGACAGAGGCGCCACTTTTCCGACGGCGGCGACGGCGGCGGTGACGGCGTCAAACATGGACTTTTTGTGGGATCACCATCAAAATTTTGAATTTTTAGCATATTTTCAAAAGTGTTTGTTCGAATTCCATGAAACTTGTACCCAAGGGTTATCTAGTATCACAAATCATATGACACAAATTCCAGGTCACAAGGTCAAAGGTCGTTTTAGGTCAGTAGACTTGGATTCTGTTTTCACAACTTAGTATGAGAATAAATAGATACATTTTATTATTTGTTCATGAATCTTAGTTAATATTCACTTCATAATGCTGATTTTATTCAGAGTATTTCATNGGGGGGGGGGGGGGGCTGCTTGGGCCACCCTGCCTGTAAATAATTTTCAAACCTCAATTTTTTATCATATCGAATTGCGTAATGCAGGCGAGACCGCCGAGAGCGTTTTCCTTGTTTTACATTTATAAGAGGGCGTTAAAATGAGTTATTAAGTGGAATTTACTTTTTCCTATACTATTTCTTTGGTTTTTGTAACTTCCTTTAAACTTCTTTTGTAGTTTCTTCGGTTGTGTGATCGTATAAAGTACATTTGTCACTGCACACTTATTTGTTATGTATAATTCTTCTGTTTATTGTTCAATCAACTGGAGAAGAAAAAAAATACTGCTGTATGACAGATGAATCAATAAATTCAAATTCGAATTCAAATCGTATAAGGAGCCCATGTTATCATATCGACACAATCAATATTTAGAAGGCTGAAAAAATATCACTTCGCAGACTGTGCAGTTACAATTGAAGACAATGTTCGGGCGTACAATCAAGAGATATGATGCAGCTGCGTTAAGTCGCTATAGCAGTTTTACTAAAGCGTTATTTTTGCTATCGCTAATATAATATATCTAACCAAATTCCCGTATGTTATGTTCCTTCCCCATTTTAAATGAACTCTGGGATAGTTTGGTGACAAAGTCGCTTCCGATCTACGTCCCCGCGTGGCTGCCCTGTGCATGCCGACATTGATTGCGTGTGTATTGAATTTTCTGACTGTAATCACAGTCATTTATCACGATTTCAAGCGATATCAGGAGTGGATCATTACAAACACTGTATACAAATACTATTAACCATAATAGAAATAAGATATTTGGATGTATGATGGAGAAGAGGCATATATAAATAATAAAGTAAACTTTCTTTCGCTGTGTTCTTTTGCAATTAAAAATAACTCGTGTAAAATACTAATGGACAAGATAACATTAAAGGTGTTTGTTGGCTCATTGGACGACCAACAGAAATGATACGTTTTGGTGGGGTATTCTAAAGTTGAGCCCTTCATTTCCTCGAAGTCACGAGAAGGGGCTCCCATTGTTTGATTCAATCTGGTCGTCGATATGATTTGGAGTACATTTCTCTTGGTTTTCGGGGCTGCTGTCACAACTGAGTAAACCTGGAAATCGCTTTCGGACGCTTACATACGTTCGGTGTGCATGCATCATACGTGTACCGCCCCCACGTCATCGTACACGAGAAGTATGGAAGTCCCGGAAGTGGCTCGAAATTAAGTCCGAGAGGCTACATTCTGGCATGTACGTATTGGCGATAGCGAGAATTATAAAATCGGAAAAGGCAAAAGTAATCGATCTTTGTAAAGTATGAAATAAGTTTTTGTTAAGCAGTCAGTGTCGTTATTTACGCTTAAATGTCATTTGTAAAAAAAGATTCAATATTTTTTTTTAACTGCGAACGTCTACTTTGAAATTGAATCCCGCCCCCCCCCCCCCCCCCCCC
>BEXV01004259.1:0-12386 GCA_003118195.1 Hemicentrotus pulcherrimus | reverse complement strand
AAAAAAATCCATGCAATCCTTCACAAATAATCCATGAAATACTATCCTGCAGTAGCTTCAGATGTTACATAACAAAATAAGAGAGTTATGCCACAATGAATTCCAGGAAATCACCATAAAATGGGATTTAAACAACAAATGCCTAGGTTACTGTACACTCAACACTGACATCACACATGTCAGTGTCAGTGACACGTGTCAACCTTCCCACGTACAGCGGTCACTAAAGCAGAACTCAGTCTCAGCGGAACAACTGTTGATACTAAAGCTATCAGTGTATGTGCCGACATGCTGGCTAAGTTGTCAAAGTTGCTTGTTCCAAACAGTGTATGTGTTAAACGTTAACGTGGTGCTCACAACAGCCACACACACTGAATTTGCCCTGCTCTAGCCCGTAGCTTGAATGATTTTTGTTGAACATCGTGTGGAGGTTCTGTTGTTTAGAACTAGTAACCTGGACGACAACCAAATATGTCGTCAAAGCACTAGTCGTATACAAGAAATGAGCACATAAATTATGAAGCCTCAGATACACTTTCTGAAAGCCAGCAAGACCGACATAGTCAGTTTCATTGGCCATCAACAAATACAAACCTAGTCCAGAATCTTGCCGATTTCATTTTTCAAACAATGTCCACTAAGGTATTATAAATAGATTTTTCTCTACTTTTGGCAAGCCGAAGATATTTGATTTTACGTGATCCCTAAAACTCTATGACCGGCGTACCATCGATGATTACGGACTCGTGGATCATGCCATCTTCGACTTGCAGTTAGGTAGGGGATGGAGAGAACACGATCGCGAATGGAAACCAAAATAAAATAACACCGTCCATATTCTGGACTAATATGAACCAACATTGACCACACGAAATATATACCAAAAAAAAAGTGTTTCTTTTTAAAGGAAAAGCGCGATTAATTCATTGATTAATTTGAGATAAGAAACTGTATATGTAGGCATACCGTTCGGTTTTGAATGGTATAGATTTCAGATTTATTTGAGATAATTGTTTTACTTTTTTGATATCACATACTTTCAGACAACCTGAATTGGAATAATATCACCACCAAACAGACACATTTGGGAATGCACGGCCCTACGTGTTATCAGTGTCTGTGATATGTTGAAGCCCTACAAATATCGCGCTTCAAAATGATCAAGAAGTGCCTGAAAAAGTAAAAGTCTTGAGTGACCAGTTTTACCATACTCGTTATCCCCAATAGACTGCAGGTTTTCAAAAATGGTAATTTCAATCATAAATATCTTGATAACCAGACAGGCGATCGGCTTGTAAAAGTCGGGGTTCCTGACTGACCTAAAGGTTTATAAATAGCATTGCAGCATGAGCTAAGTCCAGGATTTTGTTTCAGAATCTTAGACAAAGTTACCGGATCCCTTTAAAACACAACCTCCTCCCATAACCACACCATGGAGATAAAAGAAGAGAATCTCTTCTTTTATCTCCATGACCACACCTACATTAAAACATTCACATTTAACTAACAGTAACGAAGCCCTCTCAATAAGATTGAGGTGAAAATGGGCACTTCTTATAACCTAAACAATATCTTATAAAAAAACAGTATGAAATACTCACTTCATTTTAATAATACATTAGTAGGCCTTTAAGTGCAGGTCAATGACGCCATTCACTGCCCATTTTTGGTACACGATGAATTGTTTCGATGTAAAGTTATTTGAGTAATAAATGAACTATACACAATTTGTTAGGACTTCTAAGTTTGTTGTCCGTGGTATTATTCCGTGCACTAAAACCCTGTTCAAAGTGTAGGACGTTCTATAATCGGCTCAAACTGGTGTAACTTGTGAGAACGGTGAAAACTTAAACAAGAGTATTTCAATCACAATTCCAGCCAAACGTTGAAGTGTCCGATTTCGCTTGCATTGAAATCTCCCCATTAGCCAAATTCGATGTAACTTGCTTTAGTTGAGAAAGTATGTAAATCATCAAAAGTCGACTCCCTGTTACGAAGAGACCGACATGAAGCAGCCTACGAGGAAGTAATAACATACAGCGTCAACAAGTCTAGTTGAACGCGATCAGGTTGAGGGAAATAAATATCAATTTTGACAATACCTCGCTCGAATGAATAAACTTTAGAGATCTTGCACTGCAGGAGTGGCGGAGTGTCGTTCAAAGTGAGGGTTCACCATCAACAGAGGGCACTTTCTTAAATAAGAAGGGGGCACCTATACATGCTTACATCAAAATATGTCAATTTTGTTTAATAGGTGAACATTTAGTGTCAAAAAGGGCAAAATTCTTATATTAAAATGACGTATATAGAGAAAGGACATTTGAAAGCGTTGAAAACGAGCACGATTAAATTGTTTAATGGGAAAAGTTCGTTCTTCTAAAATTTTGGGCATAGTGCCTTCTGCCTCGTCGGATTCCGATATATATAACTTCTTTTTTTATTGGTGGTAGAAATAGAGTACATATTTCTTCACAAAGTTGCTCAAATACCTAAAAACTAGATATGGCACACATTTTGTATAAAGAGACAATGGGAAATACATGTATAGATAAAAGCACATTTATCAAAGGGGAGTTATGAAGGAAGGAGGAGAGACTTGTCAAAAGTAACAAACGTTTCATATTAATGAAAGGAGAATAGAAATGGAAATAGGCCACTTATCAGAAGGGGTCAATTAAATTTATTATGAGGGAAAAGGGGAACTTGTCATACCTAAAAGAGGCAATCATTATAAATATTAAGGGGCACTTATTTGAATTGGAAAGTAGCACTAATCAGAACGGGAACAGACATTTATTACAAAGGTAAAAAGACCAATATCAGCTTTCGATAGGGGCACTAATAAGAATAGAGAAAGATATTTATAACAAAGGAAAAGGGGCCCTTGTCAAAATAAAAAGGGGCAATTATCAGAGGTGAAAAAGGGCATTAATGAGAAGAGGAAAAGGGTATTTATAACATAGGAAAAAGGACAGTAACAAGACTCAAAGCGTCAGCAAGTCTAGTTGAACGCGATGAGGCTTTTGTGATAAAATAAATCTTTACAAAAAATCCTCGCTCGCATGGATTAAAATCATAGATATGTGCTTTCGTGACGGTTTACAGAGTTGCGCTGTCTTTCCCTTTGATGTTTTTTTTTTGTGTGTGTGTGGGTGTTTTAATCTTTTCTTAAGAAACTGATTTATATATTGCCTTTGGTTTCAATTGTGATGGAAGGCAAAGTTCTCCCTACTGTTCGGTAAAAGCCAGTAATATTAACGATAATGATGATGATGATTATAATAATAATAATAGTAATAATGATTAGAAGATTAATCTTAATTACAGTGTCATGTTTGACCAGAGTAGCCTCATCAATATTGATTCTGTTCTCCCTGAGGCAATTACCATGGACTTTATTTTGGGAGCAAACAGTTTGTATTTTCCTTTTTCAGTAAACCCCAACCCTGGATCAATGATCCAAAGGAGAGACTTTAGAAGTCAGACCATCTTCCTTTGTAAAACCCGATTTCGGACAAAAGCTTGAACCCAGCACGGGATTTTCATAGGGTTGGGCATTTGGATACATGTAGGTTCCATGGTTAAAGCTTTGCATTTGAGTATGGTAAAGAGTGTGGAACCAAAGAGAACCAGAGAGTCACGTCTAGACAGAAATAACCGTATACTGGTATGGGGAAGTCTTTAATAACATTGACACGTGTCAACCTTCCCCATACGCAGCGGTCAGTAAAGCAGGACTCAGTCTCAGCGGATCAACTGTCGATATCAGATACTAAAGCTATCGGTGTATGTGCTGACACGCTGGCTAAGTTGCTTGTTCCAAACAGTTTATGTGTTAAAGGGATAGTTGAGTTCTGTTTTCAGACGGCAAATGCCTTCAAAGTGCATGGTTATTGCTCTTATTCTTATCTATGACATTTATAATGCCCTTTAGAACCTAATATGGCTATGAAGGTAATTTTAGACCCCAAAATGTGTAATATTTAGCCAATACGATCATACCAATTCAGCTCCACTTAAAAAAAAAAATATGATGACCGTTAATTAACTATTTATTTAAAAATAACAATGCATGGGCCGACTAATTGTGGGTAATTTAAGCAACACGAAAATGCCAACAAAAAATCCAACATTGGCAATTGCTGAAATACGACGTAAAAGGCGTTATTTCTTCTTTTTATTTTCAACGGTTTTTTCAAATTTTTCAAAATATATAATATTTGTGGTGGTACACAATTATTAGAAATCGTTATTTTACAGACGTCTCTGAACCGATTTTGATCAAACAAAGATGATTTTGTCATTAAAATATTATGTTCTTTCAAATTTGACACTCAGTTTTCCATTATCTCACAAAAAAGTGTAGCGCCCTCTGCAACAGAACTTTCCCTTTAAACGTTGACGTAGTGCTCACACCAGCCACACACACTGAATTTGCCCTGCTCCAGCCCGTAGCTTGAATGATTTCATGTTGAACCTCGTGTGGAGGTTGTGTTGTTTAGAACCAGTAACCTGGACGACAACCAAATATGGCTTCAGGGCACTAGTCGCATACAACATATGAGCACATATGATGCCTCAGATACACTTTCTGAAAGCTAGCAAGACCGACATAGTCAGTTTCATTGGCCATCAACAAATACAAACCTAGTCCAGAATCCAAACAATGTCCACCAATGTATTAAATCGATTTTTCTCTACTTTCGGCAGGCCGAAGATTTTGGATTTTACGTGATCCCCAAAACTCTACGACGTACCGTCGATGATTCTTGAATCATGCCATCTTCGACTTGCAGCAAGTAGGGGAGGGAGAAATCTCGATCGCCAAAGGAAACCGAAATAAAATAACGACGTCCATATTCTGGACTAATATGAACCAAAATAGAAGACCACAACGCAATATAAAAAAAGTATTACTTTTTAAGAAAAAAGCGCGATCTATTTATTGATTAATTCAACAAGCTTTAAAATGATAACATGTAATAGCAATGGGATGGTGAAATGCATGAAGTAATTCCATTAATTCAAGAATGAAATGTCGTGTGTACCAGGCACGGCGGAATGTATTTCAAGTGTGANGGGGGGGGGGGGGGGCTAAAGTATTTACGACCAGGAAGAGCGTAGCGTCAATTGGGTGGGATCCAGGGGGCGGAGCCCCGAAATTTCAGGGGTTCTAGCAGGCCAGGGGCGGCGGAGCGTCATTCGAAGTGAAGGGGCACTCTCCGGGAAAAAAAGAGCACTTACAAAGGGAAAGCTCAAAGCGATTTTTTAATTTTAATTTTCGACAATAGTATATACCCTTACATTGTAATTACATTATCAGGGATAATATCAATGTTTGTTTCTTTCTTAACATTGTCCAAGATACTGCTAAAGCACCATACACGTACTTTGCAGTTGGGTGTAATGGTATTAATATTTGTTGCCGAGCGAACGAAGCGAGCGAGCAAAACAATATGGAGATTTGTGATTATCCCAGTGCCAAGAAAAACAAATCTTATGAAGAGGAAATCAAAATTCTGATGGGGTTTTAAGCAAAATCTAATTATGAAAGACTGATAAGATCTTTAATGAGAAAGACAATTATATAATTATACAAACGACAGTAGCAAACCAGCTTTGGGTGAAATTAAAGAAAACTTGCTCGTAATAGCTTTAAATTAGAAGTACATGTTATGGGCAAAGGAAAAGGGGCGCACGTCCAAAGGGAAAAAGGACTTTCAATTATAGAAAAACAGCACATGTCAAACTAAAAAAAAAAGGGAATTACCAGCGGGAAAAATTGGGGCACTCTTCGCACTTAATAAATGACACTCACCAGAGATGAAAAAGATACTTATGGCAAAGGAAATGAGAGCAATTGTCATTCAGATGCAACAACAAATGCTGCTAAGACTGCTTCGCCCTACATATTACGACACTTGAAGCTAGATAAAACTATGAACGACAACATTATATTGTCGTGGATACATTCCGAAAGGTATAAGTTCATGAGTTAATTGTTTGAGCGTCAAGTAACGCCTGGCTGGAATGCTCCCCAGGGAGTGGAGATGTGAACACAGTGTGTTGCGGGCAAGCACTAAGTCCAATGTCCCGGGTAATAGTACATTTGTAAAGCGCTTAGAGACATTTGCATTAAGCGCTATATAAAAGCTAATTATTATTATAAAAAGTATTTCCTCATCATCCTTGTTTCCTGGATGTTTTTAATGGTAAGACTTGAACTTTGGAATAAACTAGATAAAGATATGAACCAGTGATATAGCTCCAGGGGGTTGGAGGGAACGTGCATCATTTCTCCGGTTGTATTGAGAGATAAAGAGAGACAGAGACAGAGACACATATAGAGAGAGAGAGAGAGAGAGAGAAAAAGAGAGTGGGGGTAGTGGTATGGCCCGGGGTTCTTATTCAGTTTCTTTTCAAATTATTCAACCTGGTGCTGGTGAAAATATTTGCCATGTGGCTATACAAACAGGTACCACAATCTCGTTTATTGTCCTACAAATATTCCAAAAGAATTGATGAGACGATGAAAAAAAAAAATAATAATACACTGTGGGTAATCGTGAGAATATTATTCTTTCTCTCTCTGCTAGATCCATCGAACAGTGGAATCATCAGAGTATAATTAACTGTGGCCCAGCTGAAAAATAGTCTATCGTCACGTTGTGGTTTTAATAAAAAGCAGCGATGGCGAATGATTGTTGCTAAAATCCAGCAAGTAATAATGATCAGATTGCTTTCCCCTAAAACGTATCATGAGACATAAAGCTAGATTAAAACTGTACCGTCAACACTGATATCGTCTTGGGGGGGGGGGCTGTTGCCTTTTCAGTTCTCAGCCAATTTATGGTCTATAACTGCTATTATAATATGTGACAATTGCCATCAACGCAAACATGTACAATTTGTTTCCACTCAAAATGCGCACCCTGTCAATTATCCATTCGCTTGGGGGAACACATTAAATTACTTACAATCACATTATCTGATAATTTCATTTTTGTGCGAGGCTTGATACATATATACCATATGCCAAATTAAAACAAATCTTTCGACGATTGACAGATTCATGGTGTGATCCCGTTGAAATATTCATTAATTTGTATTACCTTCATATTTATAGTAAATCACACGTGTCTGGTTCATTGCGCTATACACGTGTATATCCAACTTTAAAATGTGTTTTTGTCACGAAGTGTGCGTGGAATCCAGCCCCATTTTATTCCGAAGTATTTTCCGAGAGATATAGTTATTGCATTTACCCCAAAGTCTCTCCGAAATAGAAATAAGTTCGCCTTGGCTGGTTTACTATTAATATAGAGATATGTATTCTGTTTCTTAGTTGTATATATTTATATAATTATTGGTCAGTGGTTTTTATTTTTATTTTTTTTTCCTTGAAAAGAGAGCTAGTGTCAGAGTTATATCAACTAATGATACACGAAAGGTGTACCCCCCACCCCCTACATACGCACACATAAACAAACACACGAACGAACGGAGGGTGCAAGGTGTTTACGTGTTAATATGTTTATGAGGGGTGCATTCATATTTTCAGGGTAGCCCACAGTGGCACAGCCACTGCCATGACTGCAAGTTTTGTAGATCATTTCCACTGCATCTCCAAGTATATTTATGTTGTTGTTGGGAGGGGGATGGGAGGGGGGCTGGGGCGGCGGGGTGTACCTCGACACCTTGCAGGATAAGCTCGATGACGGGGTGAATGAAGAGAAGGATTAAACTGAGGGGGAAACGGGAGTGATGTTGTTGAATAAGTATGTACGAATACAAGAAGGAGATGAATTAAGGGAGAGATAGTGAGACAGAAATATAATGAACGAGTGGATAAATGAAAGAGTGAATAAGTGATAGAGTTTTTGAGTGAATGTGAGTGAGAGGAAGAGAGAGAAAGGGCCATTGAATTATTAAGTTTGTGTATGATATAGAGAGAGGAAGAGAGAGAGAGAGAGAAGGGCTGGGAGACAGACATAGAGAAAGAGAATGACTGACTGGATGACTGAAGAAGGGAGAGAGAGAGAGAGATTAACTGTCATTGTGTACCAGTTATTCTGTATGCCAAAAGCGAACGAAATTGAAATAAGTCATTTCTCGAATAGCTATGAAAACGAGTGTCGATATGAAATATTATAAGGACGTCACTACACCACACAAGGAATCAATTATGCGTGAACCATTTCAAGAGCTATTTTCAGGGGATACTGCTGATTTTGCATTCTTCTAAACTAAAGCCAAGTAAAAATGATTCGTAGGTTTTCGTCCCCGCAACCATTCTTTTTAGCGCCCGCCTCCTTCTTGTTGTGGTTTCTTGTTATTTTATATTTTTAGTTCAGTGATATTTTAGAAGTAAGACCAAAACAATTTTAGAGGAAAAGGCATAGTACTGATAATGTTACACATTTTATTGTATGTATTAAAATACCGATTGATAGGGTATTTGAAGGTATTATGTGCCATTTGCAGGCCCCAGAAATGAAAAGACTACATTCCAACGGCATTTTAAAGATAATACTAATTTAGAACTTCCCTTTTAAAAAAAATGGTTTGAAAATGTCTTTAAGTGGAAAGATAACGACAATTAGTTGTTAAATTGACTTTAGTGATTGCAAACCAGTTAGTTATAGTCTGATTTCCAGTCCCTTGTACTGTATATTGTATATAGATGATTATATTTCATTACGTAGAGACCGTACGAGACATGGTGGTGGTGTGGCTGTATACATATCCAAGAGGTTCAATTATAAAAGAAGGGATGATTTGATGTCATCTACTTTAGAATGCCTTTGGTTTGAATTACATTATCCAAATAAGTCTCCCATCCTAGTTGGAGAATTTTACAGACCTCCAAATTCTCACGTTGATTTCTTTGAAGAATTAGACGGAAATTTTGACTCTGCTCTCTCGGAAGATATGAGCTGTATTATTTTAGGTGATTTCAATTGTGATTGTATGCCACACCAACTTGATCTGAATACTGAAAAGTTAATGTTTTATACAAATATGTACGGGCTAAGTCAGCTAATTGATACTGCCACAAGAGTTACAAATACCTCATCTAGTTTAATTGATTTGATATTTGTATCAGACAAGGAACTTTACAATGAATGTGGAATATTTGAAACTAGCATAAGTGATCATTATTTGGTGTATACGGTTCGCGATTTTAGTGCAAAGATCCATAAAAAATCAGAATACGCAGAATTTCGCTCGTTTAAAAATCTTGACGAGGAGAAATTTTACAGTGAATTGAGAAGTACTCCTTGGCAGGTCATAAAAGATATAGATAATGTTGATGTTGCGTGGAATATGTGGTTGACTCTATTCAATAATATAATCAACAAACACATACCACTATGTAAAAAGCGGATAAGAAAGAAGGCATGTCCATGGATATCTGACGAGATTGTTAAGCTTATGACGGAACGTGATAAAGTTCTCAAAGCTGCTAAAGCTAACAAAAGTGATGATCTTTGGGACAACTACAAATATCTAAAGAATTCAGTTATTCATCTCTTGAGGAAAAGAAAAAGAGAATATAATGCAGACCAGATCTCGCAAAATCATAACAATAGTAAGCAAATGTGGAGATGTTTGAGAAACCTTGTGCCTAAGTCATTACCTATATCTCCCAATAGCATTAATGTTGATGGTGCTAATGTGTCAGACAATGCAAATATTGCTGAAGCTTTTAATGACTTTTTCATTTCTAATGCTACTAAGATTACAAAGGATCTGCGAAGGAATACGTCTCAACTGAGGGTAGACGAAGACAATTATATTGGTCCAACTCATTCGCAATTCAATTTGAATTTGATCACTGAGGATTTTGTATTGAAACAAATTAATAATCTGAGTATAGATAAAGCAACTGGTGAAGATCACATCAGCTGTAAACTTTTAAAGATGACAAAGAATGTTATCGCAGAGTCTCTTTGTGATATCATTAACAAATCCCTGTCTACAGGAGTTGTTCCACGTGAATGGAAAAAGGCTCGGGTAGTACCAATATTCAAATCTGGAGATATTTCTTCTTTGAATAACTACCGCCCCATTTCAATATTACCTATTGTGAGTAAAATTATAGAAAGGGCCGTCCACCAACAACTCAGTGAATTCTTGGACGAGAATCAATTATTACACCCTAATCAGTCTGGGTTTAGACCTAAACATTCAACAGCTACTGCCCTTGCAAAACTTGTAAATCAATGGTCGTTGAATATTGATAACAAAGAAATTTCTGGAGTTGCCTTCATAGATCTTCGTAAGGCTTTTGATACTGTTGACCATGAGCTACTTCTACATAAACTAGCTTGTATAGGTTGTAGTAAAAGGACTATTTATTGGTTCAAATCATATTTAGGGGATCGACAACAAGTGACCCAATTCAAAGGAGCCAAGTCGCATCCATCAACCATCAAATTAGGTGTGCCACAAGGTTCAATTCTTGGTCCCCTTTTATTTTCAATATATGTTAATAGTCTACCTGAATGTACTCCTGAAGGTATCATAGATATGTATGCTGACGATACGACACTTACCGTCAGTGATAATGATGCAACTGCTGTGGAAGGAAAATTAACTGTTGCATTAAACAGAGTCATGGCATGGATTAAAGAAAATCGTCTTGTTCTTAACACTGAAAAAACTTGTGTCATGGTAATAGGCTCTCCTGCCAATCTCAAGAAAATTGAATCTTTCACCATTTCATTAAACGGCAATTTGATCAAAAGAGTTCAATTCACCAAATGCTTAGGACTTTTGATAGATGAAGAATTGAAATGGTCTAAACAAATCGATAACGTAAGTAAACTTACCCAGAAAAACATTAGCATGATAAAGAGAGCAAAGAGTTTTTTGCCTCAACAATCCTTAAAGTTACTTTATAACAGTCTAGTGTTGCCACGATTAGATTACTGCTCTGTTGTATGGTCGAACAGATTTCATTCTCATACAACTAAGCTGCAAAAAATTCAAAAGAGGGCCGCAAGAATAATATTGAACAAGACATATGACACACCGTCGGCTGATTTGTTCACAAGTCTTAAATGGATGACACTAGACAAGCGGTTTGAGTTAAGTCGCGTTATGATGATATATAAATGCGTTCATAACTTAGCACCTTCTTACCTTCAGGTAGGCTTAATCAATCCTAATGATGTACATGAGCATCATACAAGGCAAATAGACAGTGGATGTTTACGTGTGCCTAGATTTCACACTGATTATTATAAGTGTAGCCCAATTGTTTCTTCCATATTTGAATGGAATAAGCTAGATAATTCGTTGAGAACGGCTTCCTCTGTCAATTCATTTAAAAGATTGTTTAAACAAAGTTGTAATTTGTGAATGGCTCTGCCGAACATACACTACGTGCATGTTCTGTAATTATTTCATGACTAAGTTCACATAATTGTGACTTAATTATATTTTCCTATTGCCATTACTGTTTACTACGTTAATGATATATGTTTATTTTGCTATTAAATGAGTATTATTTTTGTAACTGTTCTGTATAAATGTTATAAACGATGTAAATATGTTCATTCATGGCCCCATGGAAGACCACTACTTGTTGGTGAATGGGCTACCCTGTCAAAAGATTAGATATAAATAAATAAATAAATAAATAAATAAATAGTTGTACGTTTTGTGCTTCGTAAAGAATCAATCAGTTACATTTTGGCCATTACAAGAAGTGGGTTATTGATGTAAACAAATCATGTACCCTTTTCAACTCATTTATGTATGTTATTACCAAAGAAGAAAAAAAAAGGCAGGCACTGTCTGACAGTAAAGTCTAGAAAGCAAACGGGTTTCCTTGCATTATTTGAATACAGTTAGGACATCGCTAACGTTTATATTTCACAGATAGGACATACATGTACGTGACATAATTATGCATAATTTCTGCAATGTTCTACATAATTTGATGCTGGCTCCAAATGAGACATAGTACCTTTAACGAGGAACATAATTAAAGGGTCACTAAATTACAAATTCATGTTGACTTTTGTTGATCTGTAATACTGTATACATCACATATATCTAGACTTTTTGATGTATATTTATGTCATATGTTTTACACTATCTAAGCCTCCGCTACAAAGTAGCCGGAGGCATTATGTTTTCGGGTTGTCCGTCCGTCCGTCCGTACGTACGTCCGTACGTACGTCCCGTTCTCGTGATCGCGTTTTCTCAAGAACCGATTGATTGATTCCCGCCAAACTTGGATCATGTTTGTATCCAGCAGAGCCAATGAACTGAATAGATTTTGGGGTCACAAGGTCAAAGGTCAAGGTCACAGGGCTCATTATGTATGCAAAAATGGCTCGTGATCGCGTTATCTCAAAAACCGATGGATG
>BEXV01004257.1:13477-26837 GCA_003118195.1 Hemicentrotus pulcherrimus | reverse complement strand
CCCCCCCCCCCCATCCTCAACCCTCCGTTTTTGGAAAATTGATGTTCAAACTTCGCCAATGCTGAAGTCATTTTGATTGATTTTTCGGAGAATATGCAGAAAAAAAGCTAAAAAATATTCATATAAATGTTCAGTTTACGCATTCAGAATTTCACCTCAGAATTGTCCATAGAGCATGGTAACTCGGAATTTCATACATTTCACGCCCCCCCTCCCCCTCTTTGGAAAATCCTGGGTCTGCTATTATTTTGATAGAACTCAATGGAATTTCCCATGTGGTATTACCCAGCAATTGGCTCTTGTACATCTTATGAGCATGGACTTTGTCTTGCGAGCTATAGGTTAGAATTCTGCTTGTCTACATGCATGATTAATCTTTCAGATCTGTAACAAATACACGGGGCATGATTGACACGTTTTTGGTTTTGAGTTATTTATAGTTAGTTTGTTAGCTTGTTCGTTTTTAATTAAATTGGCTGATTCTCATTTCATTTTATATTGAACGAATAGGATGGAAGGTAGCTGATAAAGCTATGAATCTTAGATTTTAGTACATCACATGATATGTTAATTGAAAGAAATGACAAAGATCAGGATAAACAGAAACAGATGAAATATTTCTTTAAAAAAACAACAACAATGAAATGGTGATAAATGTCCTGGGATAACACAGCATAGTCTCTGATTACAGAAAACAAGGTTGACTCTTTCGCAACGAGGTAAGGGGGGTAGAGGAATATTGCTTCTCTATGTTGCAATGTTCTAGTTTTTTTCTGTCGTTGACAGCAGTGGTTGCGACAGAACACCGTACTCACTGCGCTTGCGTACATCCACTGAGCAGCCTACTTTTCCGGTCTTCAAGCCACTCCTTTGGATATTATTTGTCTGCGGTAGCAGACAAATGTTGTTTATAATTATATCGTTAATGAATGCATACTTATGTTGGGTCCGGGGCTGTGCCCCGATGGGATGTAATTTGCATAGGCAGCTCGTACAGGTGTGCGAGCTAAATTCTGCCACGGAGACCAGGGCGTGGCATCAATTAGTGTGTAATTGAATCATTCTAACTTGGGAGTCGAGAAGGATGACAGTTGAAATAATATGTGAGATTATAGGACAGACCTTTGGTGATTTTGATGATGATTTCAAGGTTTTCAATATAATTATAACGATATAAACCATATTACTTATATTTTGTTGCGTAAGGAGTCTGACAAGTCAGGCAGCATGTTAAACATGGAACACAAATACAATTTGAAAATTCTCTTGATCCCTGATGAAAAATAAAAGCATAGAGTCCGAAAAAATAGACTACTCACCACTTCGTCACTTCCAGACAATGTACGGGGATTCCCCACTCGACGAAACGAGCCACAGCTAGCTTGCTTGCTTAGCTACATATATATTCATCAGTGACAGACCACATCTTTTCATTCCAACTGTTGAACGGCGAGAAGAAAGGAATATGGAAGAGAAAGACGAATTGTCTGGTCGCGTTGTGCGAATCGACAGAGGTTTTGCGAATATTTCGGTATCAGGTCGGGCCGGTAATGCTCGCCTCGATACGTCGGCTGCTCGCCGTAGCACGGGTTCGTACATTTCCGATCTCCGTGACATTTTGGAAATCAATACCTGGCTTAAGGTTCGAGTTGTTCCAATGTCTGAGGAGGTTCTGTCAAAGATTCCTCAACACTTTCGGAATGTGGTGAGGAGAAATTCTCAATGGGAAGTGAAGTTTTTCAGGAAAGACATTGAACCAGCGCCGCAATTAGGTCAGTTCAACAATCCCGAGAGGTATTTTACAGACGTCATCAGCTTCAGTGGTGTGCCACGCGAGGCTGTAGGCCGGATCATCTCGGCACTACTGCAGATCACAACCATGCTCAACAACATACGACTTCAGAAGCTCCTGCCTCTCGTAAAATCACATTTCAAAGTCAAGGAAATCCCTAATATCGGCCGTTATTTAGCGACAGAAGGGGATCTGGAAAGATTCATCCTAAATTGTCCACAATATTTCACGATTTCATCAAGTATTGTGAAGCGATGTTGTGGATTTAGCGAAGAAGTTTTCAATTCAGCCCTTACAAAGAAGATCCTAGAGATACAACTTCCAATGAAGAGAAGACATACTGCTGCTGCATCTGCTGCTGGTGACCCTGTTGATTTCAAAGGTAACTGATCATTTTTGTTTATTATAATTTTGTATTTACAATAGGAATAAATTTCTTTAGACAAGGCCCCGTGCTTTATTTCTAAATCTATATTAATTTTATGCGTATAATTATAATAGTGATTTATCTTTCATATACGTTTACGTTTTCCCTCATTTAGTTATTAGGACGGCCTTTTTTCAGTGATAGAATTGGTTAATATATTTTACCTACTTTAAAAAAATGATTTCCAATCAAACCAATGAAAATTAAGACTGATACTTTTGTGAAGTTATTATTAAAGGATTGCTCATTTGCATGTATCAAAATTCACAATTCGTGAAAAAAAAACAGACTTCTTTATACTGTCACCCATAAAGTCTTATATTTTTTCCTTACCACTCGTCATGAAGTGATTGTGACAATAATCAAGGTCCGTATAAATTGTTCGGGCACACACAAACTACACACTATAATCAAATATCTAAGGGAGCAAACAACTCTCTCAGACGACAATAATTAACATAAAAATAACAATTATCACTGGATAAAATATCAACGGAGTTGTCTCCAGAGAGAATAAAACTCACCTCGAGGTTAATCTCGCCACGGTCAAAAACGCACAAATATAATAAATCGTACAACATTAAAACAACATTAGTTAATCATAACAAATCAAGCACAAAAAGGATCGTTAATATTTCAGCAAAACGCTCAAGATGAATTAATCGAATCGAATCAGCATCGATGGCGACGATGATGAAAACGATAGATAAAAAGTACTATTCTCACTGCACGGTGTCGAATAAAAGGCGATGTCAACGATGTCAAAAAGAGTGAAATGAATCTTGAAAAAATGCAAGACGTTTGGTAAGCAAGTCCACGGGGAGTGGTCCGGGGACGTAGTCGTTTGATCCTCGTTGGATAAAACTTTGACCGGCACGGTACACTACACACAATAGCAACCTGCGTGTACCGACATAACAAATTCCCACTGATTTCCACATGGAAAATACTACCACGTACTGCAGCGTTATTGGTTGAATTATAATTTGAAATACGCGTATATGTTGCAGCATTCAATTCAATTTTAAATGAGGTTTTATTCAAGACTTATCAAAAAGTCCAAGGACTAAAAATGCAAGTTTATATCAAACATACATTCATAAAAAAGCATTCAAAAACGAATATATATATATATATATATATATATAAAGAAAACATAGCAAATGGGAAAAATATATACGAATGAATAAATGTTAACATCAAAACATCAAAGCAGTATCAAAACATGAAAATATGCGCGCTATATACGTAATAATGAAAAGTCTACGTCATAATAGAAATATTTTTGTTTTAAACAGATGCCGAGGGGTGATAGCAGGATTAACGTCCCACAGAGCCTTTAAAAACAAATATGCCTCGAATAGTAACATCTTTTATATACCGAATTCACACAAAAACCCGCAAAGATTCTTACTTTATCCAGGGAGATGTCCCTGTCTTATCCTTTTCTTGAGTAAAGACTGGTTAAAAACATCACAGAAAATCTGAAAATCGGAGACACTGTCTGTAAAACTCTGCTGGAAACTTGCCTGAATGTTACAATAATTGGGGAATCGCACACACACTGTACTGTATTTTGTATCCGCGCTCGCACAAAGAAACTGTTTACGCGTTAACCGATGGGGATCTCACCAAAATCTTTCAAAAGACTATTGACTGGTAGGTGGGCATGCGGGCATCTTTTAAAAGACTATTGACCGGTAGGCGGGCATGGCTAAAATCACAACTCCAATTTCGACCAATCAGATGGCTAGATTTCTAAAGAGAGGCATATAAACCAGTTAGAACACGGTCTGCAAAGCCAGACAGCGGATCGGAGTGAAGTACCACGCAAGGGAAATTAATTCTCCCTAGCCGCCATCTTGAAAATGGGACAATACATATCAAACATGTACAAATCATTGCATAAAACTCGTAAAACCTTATTTTACATGAAAAAGTAAAAAAATGTTGAGATTTGGTTACTACAATACCATCACAGTATTATAATATTCTTATCAATAAACTTATTACCACTACTTCTATACTACTACTCTTGGCATTAGTGTTCATACAAAACTTCTACTTTCATTCCTTGTAGATGTGCTCACTCAAACCGAAATCATCGATTCTGTGGGGGCCTGTAATCGAGTTCTTGATCCGATCCTTGACCAGTCTAGAAGAGGGACTGTAGTCATTGGCCTCGACTGTGAAGGTGTCAAATTAGGTAAGTGAATTAATGCGGGTCATGCATCAGTGATAGTCTGTATTAAATAGCAGTTTGACATGGAAGCAAGTTACACACGATGCGTCATTTTATTGACTGGCTTAATCCCCTTTCACACCGGGCCATAGCCTACGTATAGTTGCGTAGTGTTGCGTACCAACTACGCCTTGCATACGCTGTCCTATACGCTGTCCTACGTAACTTTATGCTGATTGACGAGTGGTACGCGAGATGTACGCACAAAAATAAACATGATTAATTTTGTTCGCGTACTTTCGGCGAAGACACTAGACGCAAAGCTTACGCATTTTCAATACTATGCAACACTACGCTACTGTACGCCATGCCTCCGCGATAGTTATAGCTACCGTACGCCAATCCTACGAAGCAGTAAAAGTGTATAAATTAATTAAGGCGTTCTAGATCCTATTTGCGCACACTATATAGCAACCATGCGCAACCGTAATGTACGTACCCGTTACGCCAGGAATACGTAAACGTACGCAACCCTACTCCTGTTATACGCAATCGTATGTGTAGGAACGCCAATTACATTCGCCATAGGTACGCGGTGCCTATACACAGGGTATGTAAACATACGCAATCGTACGCCAGCCTACGCAGGTACTAAGCACCTTTTTTTTTCATGAATACGCTACCTAATTTCGGCATACTTGGTACGCCACGCTACGCAATTTTACGCAGATCTAGTGAGAAAGGAGCTTTAGTCTTAATTTGATGGGCAAAAGACACCGTAAAGAAGTGAATGCTAAATGATAGCCATCATTGCTTTGGACAGTATGTTTAAAGAGCAAAAAAAAACTCTAAACTTGCTCAAAGAAAGCAGCGGACTGGTCACTGAAAGTGTGGACGAAATCGGACCAAGACAATAATACAGTTATGAATTTTTGAAAATTGTAATCACTTTACGTATCATGCGTATATGGGTCTTTTGAATTGGCTGCAGCTGAATTAGCAATGTTACTGTAATATAGTCCCGGACAAATTTCCCATTTGTTCAAACACACAAAATGATCAAAGTACATTTTTTTCGTCAAAAAGTATGATTTGGAAGGGTCTTTTCTTTTCAGAGGTTCTATAAAAGTATAATAATGTACTATGAGTAGTGCCCCAAGGAAGAAGGCACTTGGGAGAATATATTCTATACACGACAAACGGGATAAGATTGTCTATTGACCTAGGTCCATGCTGTGATAACATCATATTCCACTAACAAAATTGCCAATTTAAGGGTTCGTAAAGCTATAGTGATCTCATATTTAAAACACTTATAACCCTCATATTATTAGTCAGATTTGTTTTATTTTTTTGCCATACTCTTTCTCTTATCAAATTCAATTTGTTCCATCCAATAATTTCAAATTTCTTTAAAAATAAATTGTATGCAAAAATAAACAGTTTAAAAACAAAATTGTACAGACAATTTTCAAATGAGAAAAGATGCGGTACAGCACACTGATAAAGTTTTTATAGAATTTAGCTCATTATAAGGGTTGGATTGCCGTTTAAAGATCACCAACTCCAATTAATATGTGATAAAATGCGTCTCTGCGTAGTTGTGGTAGGGGCAGTGGTGTATGCAGGAATTTTGCAAGGGGGGGGGGGGTTAATTTTTTTTAAATCGCGCCGAAAATTTTGCAACGACTCAGCCAGCCGCTGAATAAGCGGGGGAGGGGGGAATAGGGACAGCTTTTTTTGGTCACCCATTTCCACAATTTTTTTTTTAAATAAAGGGGAGGAGGGTTTCCTTCAAGACACACCCCCCAAAAAGGTAAAGGGGAGTTCAACCCCGACCCCCCCCCCCTGCGTACGCGCCCGGAGTACGGGTATACCAATATTTATCGTTGTTCCTAATCATATTTGCTTGAGTATTTGCATGAAGTCCGCTGTGCGGGCTCCGGTCGGTGCCCGGACGCGTCTTATTTTTTGTACAACGGCGAGCCCATATTCCAGTATAAACTTATTTTTTAACAAGGTACGTAAAGCTTGCAAAGAGGTCACAAACAATTAGACTTTGATTATTTGTTGCTTTGCCGCGATCACTATTTATATAGCCAAAAAAAAAATGAATAAACTGAGACTTGAACTCTCAAGGCAACTACATTGTGTTATTAGTAGCACGCTGTCCTTGCCGATTGAGCTAATGATAAGTTGATGACAACTTAATTTGTAAAATTACTATCACCCTATTGACCACCCTACCGGATTCCCTTGCGAGCTTGATCTGGGCTCGCCGTGGTACGATTTTTTTTTTTCACCGGACACGTCCCGGGCTCCGCAGAATATGTGACCACACATGCCGTAGAAATGAAACTCGTAAGGGTCCCGTACGGTCTCTAAAATCCACGTCAAGCCGCCGGGTAGGGAAAATCGTACGGCACGAGCACTGTGTATATGTGACCTAGGCATTACGGTTGTGTCGATATTGTTTGTCTCGGCGATGTATCGGGCTTTCACATAATTTGCACTCCGGGGCCCGTACGGCGAGTAAAAACAGACTTTTGGGAATTTTCCTTTGGGCTGCCGTAAAGTTCGTACAGGCGCCGGTACAGTTTTTTAAGCCGTACGGGCGCTGTGGTGCTGGGTTGGCTGCTCCCAATTCTCCCGGCGTTTTTATCTGACCGTTAGGCCGTAGAAAGTACGTAAAGGGTCCAATGGCATCTTACGGGTACCGTGCGGGCTCCGGCTAGCCACCGGGTAGGGAAATCGTAAGGGGGCCGGTTTATATGTTACCTAGGTAATAGCAAGGGTTGCTTTCTAATGTCTTAATCACACCAGACCGACACCGGGGGGNGGGGGGGGTCAACTAAAATTGATCTCGATGAAACAGATTTAAAGGCCAAATCAATTTTAGGTTAAAAGTGATGCTTTTATTCATTAAATCAATTCCAAGCTAAAATTAATTTTGATTAATTTTGAAATCTATTTGTATGGATTGTTGAAACATCCCCTTAAGTCCATATCTCGATATGTTGTGTACAGGGAGTGCGAACGGATGCCTGACCCTTGTTCAGATCTCAACTTGGGACGGGAAAGCATTCCTCTTTGACGCCTTCAAGAACCCTCAGCTTCTCAAAGGAAACTCTAGTCTCAAGAAGATACTAGAACATAACAGCATCCTGAAGGTAGACTTGTGTGATTATAAGATTAACAACTTGATAGCAATGGAATGATTTGAATTTAGAGAAAATAGCTGCCCCACAGCATTGCCTTATTTTCAGAAATTAAAGCAGCCTTAAAAACAAGACTATTTGCCTTAATGGTAAAACCTAATGTTTTTTAATGTTAATTTATATATATATATATATATATAAATTCCCTCTTTCCTTAAGTATATTGCACATAGACTTTATATCCTCATACAATGCAAAATCTGTAAAAGGTAGACAATTATCATGTTTAATATGCATGGTTGAAACGGAAAGCATGGGTTATGTGATATCTAACATTAAGCAAAAATTTACCTGCTTTATAGAATAATGAAAACAGTGCTAATGCTGTTTGCTAATTGTTTTTGTGATACTTTGCCTAAAATTTACTAAACCCTTATCCTAATTAATGTTCCCTGCATTAAACATAATTTATACTATTTATTTCAGGTGATCCATGATTGTAAAAGTGACACATACTCCCTGTATCATGGGTTTGGTATAAAACTCAAGAACGTCTTTGATACGTCGGTAAGCTAACATCTTTGTTATCTCCAATTAAAACTAACTGCATTCATCCATGAGGTAGTAATGAATTTCATACATTCAGTCATTTAGATGATAATTTGTATTTGATTATATATATTATCTAAATTTATGTAACGTGCAAAATCCACTTTGCAACTGATTGTTATCCAATTTTAGAACTTTAAAATGTCAATGTGGTGTGACAGTATATCAAATCAAGAATTGGTAAAAACATATATATTTGTTATATTTTCGTCAAGATTGCGATGCGCACATTAATGGAGCAACTGAACAGGTTCCGATCCTACCGAGTCGGTTTCAAAGTTCTTTGTGAGCTCTTCGGAGAGGGCGCTACTCACAAAGATGATGAGTTTGTGAAGAAGATGCTTGAGACACCAGATTTCTGGAAAATTCGACCATTAACAGAAGAGATGATCTACTACGCTGCATCTGATGCATTGTGTTTGGTTCCCAGCATCTACTTAAAAATCAACGGGTATGTTTCAACAAAATTTACTTGCTCACTTTGCAATCGAAATGGCATATATTTCCCATCTCATTTGTGACTACATGATTTTAGGTCCATAGCCATGGTATTTTCCTCTTTCATAAAATATATGATGGTTGATACGTTCCAGGACGACGTGTTTTTCATTTTCATTTCTAATGTCGACTTTTACCATTTGTTTACCACTCTTTTTAACATTTATTTATTCATCATTTCTTAGTATACATTGCTGCTTTATCGGTACCGTTTTATTATACCATAGAGAAACACAAACGAACATTTGTCTTTTGAAAATCCTGCACATTGTTAAAGACTCATCAAATTATACCACCGTTTACTACTCAAATGGCTTACAGGCTTAACTGCTTTCCCAAATACAATGTCGGGGATAAATCAATTATGATCTTTATAATGGTACCCTATGCGTATCTTGTAAAAAACACAATTGTTACATAATATCGTTTAAAATTAATATAAAATACCACATTTATACCAGTCTTCATAAAATAACATTTTGGTTTTCACGAATAATTTTTCCAATTACTTTTTGAAGACGGTTCGCAAGCACTCCTGCAGTGATATTGTAATCACAATTCAGCAATGTGATCGTTCTCCAATTTCTGAACTCCGAGTGGTTCAAGATCCCCTTTCTTGTATATCAATGTAATTATTTCTTTCCTTTGAGTATTCGACATTTTCCCATTAGCATAAACGCTCGATATTAAAGAGCATCAACTAAAATATCATAGATCTCATTCCAAACACCTGATAGAATTTCGCGGCTATTCCGTCAGAGCCTGGAGTTTTGTTTTTTTGTTATTGAGAATACAGCTTGTTTACATTCTCTATGTGTTTTTATTTTCATCGTCAGAAAGAGATGATTTTTTTTAATTTTAAGTATACCTTTTGCAGTTTAACATCAATATCTTCTAACTACAAAAATCAATATTTCGTCTTGTTTTTCTAAGCTGAGAAAATATTTCTTACTTCTTTCTCCCTCTTCCATCCATCTTGCCTTAGCTCTGATACCAGCTCCTTTAGATTCTACCTTAAATATATTTCCGGCTCTTCCTTTATGACTCTTTAGTCGTTTTCATTATCATTATTTCCACTTTGGTTATCAATACGTTTTTGTAGCTCATTACGCTTCATTTTAAAAAAAACCTTTTCTATTTTTTTGATCTGCAATTTTATATTTTTGTGTAAATTTACGTATCTTTATTTTCAAAAGTTCCCATTTCTGTAGGGGGCTCATACATTGAGAATTGATTGAACTAATAACATGGTAAATATTTTTTGATATACCGGTAAATGTAATGCTTCCTGGGAGAAATTTCAATAGCCATATTTGTGGCTTAGACCCAGTAAATAAGATCGATTGATCGATCTGTAATTGAAAAACTGGTTCCAAGATTCCAAGATTTTTTCTGACTTGTTTTTCAATTACAGATCGATCAATCGATCTTATTTACTGGGTGTAAGCCACAAATTTGTTCAAACTAATGACAAATATTGTTATGATAACAATCATCAAACAGAACACGACTGTTTAGCTTCCAGTAACCTGGACCCTTCTGACCAGATTTTTAAAGAAATCGCGTTGTGATCAGCTCTTATTGCTGGTCTGATATCTGTGTTTACAACTCTCTAACAGCACTTTTTTCTTTTCCCGGAAGTTGGAAAATTACATCGTCAGATATTCCGTTCAGTCGTTTGGGGGGGGGGGGACACTTACAGGTCACATCTATATCTAGGTGTTCTTCAAATACCCATATTCTGACGTCATCAGTGCAACAACTATCGCTGAAGGAGAATTGTTCTTAGTGGGTAGATATCTTATGTAGTAACACGTCTAGTGCATATTTGTCCTGGAGCATTTTCGTAAGGTCGGTATGCGAGAGCTTTTAGTTATCAGACACATTTTGAAAAAATATTTGTGTATATTTTTGCTAACTAAATATACAAATTTAGATAATCCATATTTCAATTTCAGAGGTAGGCCCTAAGAAATATGTTACTGTATTTGCATTGTACTGTCTTTGCAGAATGCTGACACCGCTTTGGCGAGACCTGTTCACGTGGTCTTGCAAAGACACCTTGGAAAACATGCAGAGACCCTAACAACAATGAGGTAACCAAGTCAACTGACAGATGACATCAGAAACCAGACCAAGCTCTGTCAAAAGCCAACCACCGTGGAGCTCCCTTTCTTAAAAACCGTAGAATTAACATCGAAGACGACGACAGCGACGATATTTTCTTCTAAATATCATCACGCTTAAAAACGTGTTATTTTATATATTCATTTTACTACCATTATCATTTATGAAGGTCCTCTTTACAGAGCTGTAAACACACTTTTCGTCGCATGATTAGCTCGTTTTGATTGCAGATTGAACTCATTACCAATATTGATGAAATGGGTATATAGCATCATCATCACTGCAGTGCCATGAAGATGTTAATGGTGATGATGGAGATTCACAGCATGTAAATGGTGCCCTATTTTTCTTTTAAGAATGTCAATTTGTTCACACCTCACACGTGAAACCGGCATTCTCATCTGCTGAAATAACTGAGTTTTTAGTAATTAATTTATTAAGAATGTAATGTAAATCGAATGGTAAGTCCATATTTATATCATATTTAATTTGATTTTTTTTTTGGGGGGGGGGGTGTCTAGGAATACAATTGATTTTTGAAATTGTAATCATTATTGACAAATTTGTGCATGTAATTATAAGGTTCTATTGTGTATATGTTTTTGATAATTCCAAGCATCGAATGTATGACAAAGGCCTAATATAGTTGACCTACAAAATTCCTAATTTTTGTGCAACAGTGGTCACCATCACAGCGAATTGATCACAATATATTGCTTTTATTTCAATAACAATATTAAATACACAAATATTGAGAGTAGCCCATTTCAGTGGCATCTAAGTAGTTCAGCTCCTCTTCCATGAGAAGATAATATTAGCTTACTATATCACTTTACTCTTTAATGGCTGTATTATCAATCGGAGGGATAATCAGGGCAGCCTATGCAATAGTTTAGCATCAAGTTTTTTTATTTAGTTTATGTCCATGAAGAAACAGGACGAAACTTTCAAAAGTAATCATCACACGAGTGGACTGTGATTTCAAATTAGAAACAGGATGGCTGCAACCTAAATACAATTTATTGGTACTTCCGCTGTCTCAACGGAATATAAATCATCAGGATAAGAATTACGTGATGCTTATTTAGATTAAAATCACCACTGTATACATGTATATAATGTTATAAGGCAAAAAGAATACAAATAATTTTAATATACCAGAGGCCAGAACAATAAAACAAAATTATGTAGACAGTTCTTTATAGAATGATCTCCCACTGTGGTCGAAGTCATACACATCTTGCTTCAAGAAAGCACCTATAAAGTAACTTTTGAATTCGTAAAATATAATAAACTGCGACGGTTTTTGATATTTCACTTTCTCAATGCATTTTTACAATTGTATTATAGTTTGCTATTAGCTTGACTACATGTAACATTCCAAATGTGTACCTAAACAATGTTTTTGGGGGGTGTTTTTTCTGGTCCCTTCCATACTTTTATGTTATCGTATAGAACTGTTTATACTTATTGTTATGTGTTTATTATTGGAAAATAAATTTCATGTTCATGTTCGTTTTTGAATTATGAGCAACGTACATGAAAATAGGCTTCTGTGGTAGACGCCGTGAGATTTTAGCTGATTTTCCTGAACAGAAGAACACCTGTTTAGTTTGGAAAATACTTATTAGTCAAGCAATGAATTATTATACTGAATACTGTATATTACTGGGACTATTTTAAAAGAGTAAAATATTATAAACTACTACGTTTTTGATTTTTGCCTTTTTCAATACATTTTTACAATGGTAATATAGTTTCGTTTGTTATAAGCTGTATTACATGTAACACTTCAAAAAAATACATCTGTATAATTGTAACCAGATAATTGTATATATATACTGTACATTTAGAGTTTGATAAAGTGAGAGAAACTCTCCTAATCACGTATATTTCTGTAGGGGTAGAGTAAAATGTTATTATAAAGGCATCATTAAATTTGAATGTTCCCTCTCAATTGAGTCAGTACTTTAAATTTCCAATAGTATTATGAAATCTCAGATATTAAGCTTAGCAGTGCAATATAATTATTACAAGAATGTTTTGTAGTTATACATGTCTATTTTAATAAGCTGGCCTGCCAACATGCCACAGTAGCTTTTACTCATATATTGTTAATACTTATTTTCCATAGATTTCAACTGAACTTAATAATTTACTCTTCACTTAGTCAATAGATTATTGAATGACCTTTATCACCTTATGTTTCTACATGTATATTCCCTATTCAGTGATTATAACCTCGACTGAGTTAGTTCTTTCAACTTTCATGAAATTTTCCTTTAATTACACGTTTATATGCAATTACTTTATCTGATCCTTTAAGTGAAGCCTCTACCAGACATAAACTTGAAGCCTGCATCAGTGATATGAGAGCATGGATGACACGGAACAAACTGAAACTGAATGATGACAAGAGTGAATTTATGATTATTGCCTCAAAACACCTGGCAGCTAAGATCCGTAGTCAATCATTACGCATAGGATGTGTTGATGTACAATCTGTGTCAAGTTGTAGGAATCTTGGAGTCCATTTCGACTCTGAAATGTCAATGTCTGCTCACGTT
>BEXV01004256.1:0-16282 GCA_003118195.1 Hemicentrotus pulcherrimus | reverse complement strand
AGGTATATTTACATAAATGAGACGCAGCTAGTTAGTTTACTTGCTGACAAGACTGACAGATTTGATAATATATATACGTATCGCCACAAAACAACATGATCTTTGAGCTAAACTAAGAAATTAACGTGAAAGAAATTAACATGAAAGGAATTGAATCAAATTCAACGGCATTAAATTACCATAAATCAAATGTTAGCTCATCTTAAATAGGCAACATTATAAAAAGATTGTACATGTAAGGAACACTGAATGGTTCAGCATGGCAAGTAGTTCACTATATTGACAAATATATTTCTGGTTAATTAGACGTTTGGTAACCCCTTTAAGAACAAAAGTGTTAGACATACTCCTTTCTCTCCTTTGAATATAACATTTTTTTGAAAAAAAAAGATTATCTTATCAATGTGTCATGTTATTTATCTTGTGTTATATTGACTATTCTATTTCCTTGTGGAATTTCATTATAAAGTTTATGTTATAAATATATATATATATATATATATATATAATATTGTATAGTCGCAAAAGATTATTGCCAAAGACAGGGAACCAGACTAATCTATATGCTAACTTTTGGTATTAACAAACGTGTTAGACATAATCTTTTCTTTCATTTGTTTATAAAACAATGTTATCTTATTTATATGTGTTATGTTATTTATCTTGTGTTATATGTAATCATGATTGATACATTGTGTTTTACATGTTCGTATTGTTGTTGCTAATTATCTCAAATTCAAACCTAAGCCCTTTGAAGAAGGCGAATGTTTTTTTATTATTATTGAAAATGAATTTCAAGATCATTTTGGGATATAGACAAAGTGAACAAAGACAGTCTTTCGATTTCTTCCAGTGGAGGACTATTTAGTATTGTACAGTTTGAGATAGAGGAATCAAGAGAGCCATGCTTTTTTGAAAGGAGTCCTGTAAAGGACTGGTGACCAGATTATGAATGTAAAGAGAGATTGGAGCTCAACATCCGTCATCCGGAGTGAACGGGCGACGGGCGTTGAGGGGTACAAGTAGGAGGTATGCAGACTATGAGGAGATGAGCAGGACAGTGAGTTCTGTGGTGCAGAGAGAGGTGCATGGTGCTATGTGGACTACGTACTCTTGTGTGGGCATAGGCTGTGGCAGGAAGTCTATGTAAGTTGTGGTGACTGAAAAGTGCTGGGTTGGTAACTGTCAAAGCTGACAGTACTCTTGCGAGGACATAGGTTGTGGCGGGAAGTCCTTGTGTGTGGATGAGGTGGGAGAATACTGGGCTGGCTTGTGTCTAAGCTGGCTGCTACTGTGACTTGGGTAGGCTGAACGGTGCGCTGGGTTGATGGGTAACGGGTGAGTGACGGGCTTCTGGTTGGTTTCCAAACTAGCAGCTGTGCTGCCTCTGGTGGGCAGGGCTGCAGCCGGCGATGCGTGTTCCTGGAGCAGCTAGGAGTTGGGTCTTGTAGAGGAGAGGGAACCAACATGTTGATGTTAAGTCCGGTGTCTTGATGTACTAGTTATGTCTGTGTCTTTCGATGGCCTCTCCAACCCTTCCAGTTCTCCAGTGTTCGACCGAAGTGATAAGATGGCTTTAGTACGTCCCAGTTGATGTGATGTCCATGTTCTTAACTGTGATTAACTGTGGCTGATCCGTCGATCTTTGCGCCTGGTGTTGAAGTTGTTTCCGCAGTTTCGCCGTTTTGCAGATTATTTTATAGCTTCCAGGCTGTGTAGGTTTGTCCTTGTGGGAGTGCATTATGGAGTGAATTAGCTTGTTGGTTGAATGGTGTCGGACTAAGACGCGAGGATTTGCTTGTATCTCGAGGGATGTTTTGCCATTGAAGGGATGGAACCCTTTGGTGAGCAAGGAGTTTGGATGTTGATCTTCCGTCTTTGGTATTGGTTGATGGCGATGAGGTAATATGGCAGAGTCGAGTCGTGGTCGATAAGTTTGAAGGCTTGTCGAATTAATTTGTTGCGGACCGACTGTCAGATGGACAGATGCTGGTCGAATGGGCATGGGCAGGTTGCAGTAGAACCGTTTCACAAAGCATTTTTTTTTGTGACAAATGAAAACAATCAGTGACAAATCTGCTTATAACCAAATTTCAGAAAATGTCATTTGTCACTGAAGACAAGTTTGTAAAATGTTCCCCGATGTGAACATAAGCCATTGGGTTTTTCCTTGATGACGATTTCAAGAAAGGGAAGGAAGATGTCTTGTGGGTGAGGAATAGGTCCATGACTACAAGGCTTGTCAATGTTCTAGAGCTGAATAGATAGACGTGCGTGCATCGTCTTCAGGGCATGGGTTTTGAGACCTTCCAGGTAGATATTGGTAACTGTGGGAGAGAGGGGGAATCTCATGACAGCCCCATTGTATTTGTCGGTAATAATTGTTTCGCCACTGGAATGAGTCGGAGTTCAGGCATGTTTGAAAGAGTTGTTGGTTTATTCCTTTTCTGCTGCTGGATTTAAATCTCCTTTGAGTTAAGAGTAGGTTGTGGTGTCATCGAGTATTTCACGAATCTTGTCATCGTAGTCCAGTCTATCCATGATTATAAGAGAGAGGTGTTGTAGTCTAGTTGATACGTCTTCAGACTGTGAACCACAAGGTATGGGGTTCGAATCCCGCTGCAGCACAAATACCCTTTGGCAAGTCATTATTCTACATTTACCACACACAAGTGTGGTAAGTGGGTACTTGGTAGGATTTATTCCTTGAATGCACTGAACGCTACGGTTGATGGAGCTAAAGCCGGGGTAATAAAATCCAAAGTTCGTTGGAAGCGCATAGAAATGTTATATCATAAGATATGGGCTATTCTAGAATAGCATATTATCATAAATGTGGCCTACTCTATGATTGTAAGCCTGTAGGATGTGGATGGATAAAAGGCTCTGATGGCGGCTTCGTCTTTGTTGATGTTGGATTGTGGATGTATTTTTTTTTCTCGCCTCAGAGCAGCTAGGCAAGTGCGATCTTGAGGTGCATGTCGTCTGTGGTGGCGGGGTTGGTAAGGAACCTGCGTTTTGGTTCTACTTATTGGATGACTTTATTCTGATAACAGGACTCCATTTGTGGAATACGGCACAGTTAAGACCGAGTGAAAGTAATTTGTGTTCCGCTTCATCAGAGAGCTTGTGTCGGTAGAGGTTGACATTGGTGTCCTTGGGGAGAAGGGTGAGACAATCGGTCGTCGTTGGGTTTTCAGTGTGGGGTAAATGACTTCTGATTTGTTTAAGTTGCTGCTGTCGAGTAGTTTCAACCGGCAAGCTTCACTCCATCCTGACATTCCACAAGAACAAGCATCTACCCAACAAACAGCGTGCATACTATTAAATACCCTGCGAATGCATGCGAGATTTACTGGTTGATGGTGTCGAGTCTGGAGGTAACATGGCGGAGTCCCTATTATAAGTGGCCTTGGTCAGCAAGTTGTCGTCCAACCGGATGAGAGCTCTGAGGGACAGATGAGGGTGGGAGCCGTAATAAATATATATGTTGGTGTGGATAGGTTTGTGGTAGACTTCACGTGATGGTAAACCGTTGGATGTTTTCATGATCAGGAATGAAGCCAGGAGATGGAGTTGTCTTGTCCGATTTCTGTTGTGAACTTGAGGCTGTGATGTTATTGGTTCATGTAGGCGTAAACGAGTTCAAGGTCTGCTTTGCTGTGTAACGAAGGTGTTGTTTACGTACCAGAGCTAGAGACTGACAGGTGTGTTCGGTCTTTAGGGCCTGGGTTTCAATATTTTCCTTGAAAATGTTGGTGATGACGGATGGGGGTGGGGGGGTGGGTCCCATGGCAGCCCCTTGTATTTGTCGGTAATAACGTGTACACCACTGGAAGGAGTTCATGCATGTCAGAAGGTTGTAGATTTGGTGAGGAGTTAGCTTACGTCTACCTTGAAGGTACGTCGGGATCGGAGTCGAGTCGTTGCTACATGACGTCACAGGCTTTCTTGACGGGGATGCAGGTGAAGGTGAAGGTGAAGAGCTATACTATATTGAAATGGAAGGCTTAAAGTTAAAGTCCATCTTAATCTTTAAGTTTGTATTGATTCAAGCAGAAACATAAGAGGAACGGGTAATTAATTACAAGTTTGAGCGCAAACCGATTAATGATAGGTTGGTTGTTTTTTTTTTAAAGATGCAATTGATCAAACACAAGTTGGCAACTTAGTGTCGTATCTTTGTAAGATTTGTCATAGTGTCTGCTTTTGTTAAAATCAACTTAAGATCCGAGTGGACAGGGGCGTCTTGGGGATAACGTCAACGAATTCACACGAATGTGGGTGGATGACTTGCTACGAAGGGCCTTGATGACGGCTTCTTTTTTGCTGATGTTGGTTGTGGTGGTTTTTGCGTCAGAGCAGGCAATTAAGAGCAATCTAATTGAGGCGTATGTCGTCGGCGTCGGCATGTTTTGATTATCATAGGTAATCTCTTCTTCTTCTTTGGTGTAGCTTGCTTTCTTCAATCTTGAAGATTATTGCAGAACCTTGGTGTAGCGGGTGTCACACGGGTAGGGTGCATGTGCAAATAATTAAAAAGGTACAAGGAGCATTGGATCTAGCTGCTGCAGCCTCTCATCATCTATCAGAGATGGTAAGAGGCACACATAGGAATGTGGAATGGGCAAAAAAAGGACGCTTTTCTGAAAGTAAACGAGGATACCTTTCCTGTTAAAAAAGGCACTATAGGGGTACTTGGAAAAAATAGGCACTGTGCCAATCTGATCTGTAGACTTGATGTTTTGTTAAGCCGTCGAGTGTTTATATGAGGACATCCAGTAATGAGATTGAGATATCTTGTCCGATTTCTGGTGTGAACTTGAAGCTGGGATGCTGTAAGTTGATGAGGGTGAGGAAGAGTTCAAGGTCTGCTTTGCTGTGTAACAAAGTTGTTGTCGACGTACCGAAGCTAGAGAGATGGACGGGTGTGTTTGGTCTTGGGTTTTGGGTCCTAGGGCCGGGGTTGACGATTCGTGGATCCCGGGTTGGCCAAAGTGAATGAGGCAGCTGGAAATAGCTGGAAATAGCGAATGCGCTAAGATCTACAGCAGAGAAACCCAACTCAATGATTAGGACAGATCAGCCATTGTTAAACACACCCAACAACGTGACTATATCGCATCAAAGGGACGTCAGCCATCTCATCACTACGATCAACACTGGACCACTATACAGTGCGTCCAAGACGAGACCGAGAGTTAACGATGTTTTATAACCTTATCACAATTATAATAAATAAATGACACATATTTGTAATCCGCTTCTTTTATTTGATGGTTCTCATATAATGCATATTTCGCGCAAGAGTGATGAAAAACAATTTGAAGAGAGGGTACAAAAAAGTCATTTGGCGGGCGGTATCTGAATTTTGAAGAGAAAATCAAAATTTGTCGAAAGTTCATTTTCTGCCCTTTCATAATCAATCACGAAAAGAGCCAGGAATAACAAAGTTCTGTGTGTCTAAAGTAATACTTGCATATCCCTAATTTGGTTAAACGATTTTTTTTTCACTGGCTGCCTGCCGTAGCAACACACAGAGTTGACAAATGACTTAACTCGATTTCGTTGACGATCAGCCATGCACAAATGAGACGAAAGACTTGATGCATGGCTGATCGTCAACGAAACGGAGTCAAGTCTTTTGTCAACTCTGTGTGTTGCTACGGCAACAGCCAGTGAAAACGAATTTGTTTAATAAAATCATCGAAATGCAAGCATTACTTCAAACAGACAGAACTTTCTTATTCCTGGCTCATTTTTCCTGACTGAGGTGTCATACGAAAGGGCAAAAAATGAACTTCTGGCAATGTGATTTTCTCTTTGACATTCAGATACCACCCACCAAATGACTTTTTGGTACCATCTCTTCAAATTGTGTTTAACCACTCATGCGTGAATTATGCATATGATGAGTTGCAGCAAATGAAAGAGGATTTAAACTATAAAACTATTTGTCATTTATTAATAACAATTATGATTAAGTTATGATCAAACATCGATTTTTCTCGTTTTCGTTTTTTTTTCCGCGATGCACTGTAGTAGGATCAGAAAGCCTCGAAATACACAAACATGACTAGTACTTCAATACAACGGATTTAACATCAGCATTTTGGTTCCCTCTCCTCTACATGACCCAACCCCTGTCCGAGGAACACGCATCGCCGGCCGAAGCCCATCCCACTCGAGGCAGCACAGCTGCTAGCCGGGAAACCAGCCGGCAGCCCGACACCCACCTGTTACCCACCAACCCATCGCACCGTTCAGCCTACCCAAGACACAGTAGCAACCAGCTTAGACACAAGCCAGCCCAGCATTCTCCCACCTCCTCCACACACAAGGACTTCCCGCCACAACCTATGCCCTCGCAAGAGCACTGTCAGCTCCGACAGTAACCAACCCAACACTTTCCAGTCACCACAACTCACATAGACTTCCTGCCACAGCCTATGCCCACACAAGAGTACGTAGTCTACATAGCACCATGCACCTCTCTCTGCACCACAGAACTCACTGGCCTGCTCATCTCCTCAGAGTCTGCATACCTGCTACTTATACCCCTCAACGCCCGTCCCCCATTCACTCCGGATGACGGATGTTGAGCCCCAATCTCTCTTTACATTCATAACCTGGTCACCAGTCCTTTACAGGACTCCTTGCATGAAAAATGCTCTCTTGATTCCTCTGCCTCTATCCATACAATACTTGTAAGTCCTCCATAGGAAGAAATCGAAGGAATATATCTCGTTCACTTTGTCTCTATCCAAACCCAACAGTCATTTTCAGGACTATTATCCACTTGATGAAACCGCAAACATATGGATATTGGCATATACATTCTCTACAAAAAGAAATTTGTATCTGAACAATTGGTTGGGGACATTTTACTAAATTTTTAAAGGTTTGATCATCATTCCTACTTTGTGCAGGTTTAAAATGAACCTTGGGATTGTGCCTCGACCTGATCTAAAAATGTAATTAGAATATTAGACCCCAAAATTGAGGCGACATGTCTATGCAAAAATCCCAGCCAGTTTCTCTCAAGTGAAAATGGCACGACCTATACTTGAACATCACTTTTTGTCATACAAACAGATTAATAAAACCTTCATTTTTTTCTTCAAAACAAACAATATTTTCCCCATTGCATGAAATAGCTTTGCTTCTCGAAAAAACACGATTAAAATTCTTAAAAATAAATTCCAACATGTCATATTTTTCCTCTTCCTGATCCAGGTTTAAACAGAGTTGTATCGTTGCCCATTGTGGTATGTATGTATTTGTTTAATATGAAAGATATTAACAATACTTACACTGTCATTTTCATGATAAATTGAAATCATGCTTATAAACAGAGAATTAGATTGTGTCAGCCATAATGAGATGTGTGAGGTTATTCAGAGAAGGGGTTTTCCAAAGCACATCATCGACTTGATTTGTACACTCTCCAGTCAGCAGGAATCATTTAGAACGAGTAAAACACTGCGTGGCTCAGTATAGGGAGAGGACTTCGCTAAGGGTGTATTTTTTTTCATCAAGCATTTTCAATGTGTATTGGAAGGAAATCGTGTGGGAGGCACAATGATTGGATGGAGGAAGTTTCTTGTCTTGTTGGCATGAAGATCACCAACCTCAGATATGCCGATGACACTACCCTCGTTTGTACAGGCAAGGAGGAGTAGATGAAGTGTGCAACGTGTCAAACAAGCAAGTGTAAGGTCTGCTATTGAATTTGTATTTTGTATATGTTTATGTTTTGTTATCTTTCGTTACTGATTTTCGTTTGTGATATTATTTGAATTTTGTATTAATTCAATTAACATGGACTTTCTAAAAAAAAACAGCCGTTTAGACTGAGAGGGTTACCGTGTTTGAATAAATAAATGAAACGAAATGAAATGAACACCGAGAAGACCAAAATAATGGTTTTGGACAAGTCAGGGCCAGCAGATGCATACTTTTTTTTAAGGCCAGCAGATTGAGGAGGTACAGCAATTTGATTACCTAGGATCGCTCATCAACATGGAAAGCGACACTACTACTGAAATTAAAAGAAGACTGGCAATTGCAAGGAATACCATTCAGAGGTGTATCCACAGAGCTGAATCTACGACTCCTTCGAGCGTGTTTCTTCAGCGTTACCACTTACGGCTGTGAATTATGGGCGCCAACCAAAAATGACAGAAAACGCATTGATGCATTTGAGATGTGGAGCTATAGACGATATCCTGGCAAGACAAAAGATCAAATGATCGGGTGTTTGACAAGATCTCATAAGAGAAATGAAGCTGAAATTTTGTGTGCACATCACTAGGAGGGAAAACAGCATTGAGCAGAAAATTATTCAGGGTGCCGTGGAGGGACATCGAGGAAGACGCAGAGGTCGTCCGACAACAGTTTGGACAGACTGATGAAATAAAGGTCTGTTCAGGTGGTAGTATGGCAAGAGCTACACATATAGCTAGAGATAAAGGAAGATGGGGAGCTTTAGTTAACCCCACATCAGTGCATATGGGCACCATCTGACAATGAGGGAGAGAGAGATTATTGTAATAGCTTATTTGATCTAATTTGCGTCATTATTCCATTCACCAAGCTATTCTTTTCTTCTTTTTTTTTTACGTAGTCTGCACTATTCCATCTAGAGAACAAGATAAGTACTTAAACACAAGCTTAACGAGATTTAAAACATAACTTAAATGAATGTAATGCACACATGGTCGAGACGTTGGCGACGAAACCGTCAACCCCACCTTATTGGTGAGGAGGGTTTGAAAAGAATATTACAGGGAGGGCAGGTAAATGGGCCTAACATTTACAGAAGTGGAAACAAGTAAAGTTTTCATGAATTTTTAACACTGGAATATTGAGGCTATTGTAGCCTCGTTTAAATGATTTTGTTTGAAAATGTTTTAAATAGATTTGTTTCTGTTTGTCTGTCGCTCCAATTAGGGGAACAGTGTGTGGTGGACGTGTGGTCGGGTGGTGTGTGTGCGTGTGTCGCATGGTGGGGGGGAGGGGGGTAATAGTGTGTTTGGTTGGATTATTGGAACTATTGGAAAGAAAATTAGTATCAATGAGATATGATTATTTACGCATGAGGACTGACCTTTGACGTCACCGTCCATAAGACTCGACTCTACTCGGTTTCGACAATTCAATTTAATTCATTTATTTTCCATTAAGATTCAAAGTAAACAATACATGAAAAATCAACCAAAAAAATTGGAAGGACCCCAAGATAAAGCAAAGCTTGTGAGAATGGGGCCCTGTAGAAAATTAAACAAACAAGCAAATTATGAAGACTATATTGTAAAACTAATCAAAACAAACATACACCCACCCTCATTCTTTCCCTGTCCTCATCCTGTCATTGAAAGAGAGCTGACAACAAACATTACCGCTGGAACAACTTACATCTTCCTTATAACGCGTAACCAGTACTCCTTTCATCTGTAATGACATGTTTGTGTATTTAAGTGATTTAAAGTGCGTCATTTTAATGGAATAGGAATAATTATGAAGAGCAACATCTCTAATAATATGAATAGCTTTTGGCTTATCTCAGAGAGAGTCATTGTAGCTTTAAAGTTCAATGGAAAACCTGTTGTTGTCATAGTGCAGGTATATGCACCAACGTCAGATTATGAAGATAAAGCTAAAAGCTCTTATGTCCCCTTCGTTGAAGGTGACTGAGATGCTGGAGTCGACAATACGAGATATAAAGACATCATAGGACAAAATGGTTTGGATGAGAAGAACGAGGGGAGAGGTTTATACAGTTTTGTGAGCAGCATAGACTGTTGGTAGCCAACACATGGTTCAAGCTTCGCGAGCGCAAACTATACACTTGTAAGAAACCAGGAGATACGGCACGGAGACATAGCTTATATTGCAGTCAGCAAACGCTGCCTAAAGAGTATAAACATGGCCCAAACTTATTCTGGTGTAGATATAGGCTCAGACTACAACCCAGTTGTTGTCAAGGTCAACATCACACTAAAGGTGATAAAGAAAGCCCCTTCCAAGAAATCTAGTTAATGTAGATCTGTACTGAGGCAGAGAGATTTCCGTGAGAAGTATTCAACATCAGTACACAACCTATATGAAGGACTGAGAATAGAAGACGTGGAACAGACTCCAGGGGAAATGTGATCAAACCTAGAGGAGTGTACGCAGGATGCAACTGAGGAATGCCTCCCTAAGAAAAAGCGTGTAGCAAAGCAAGTTTGGATGACCGAGGACATTCTGAATCTTATGGAAGAGAGAAGAAAACACGAAACGAAAGATGCAGAATACAGAGAACTTGACAAACAAAATGAAATGAAATGTACAGAAACTGAAGAGCAATGACTCGTTGAGGGATGCACATACGGATTATGCATCAGAAGATCGAGGGGGTTACACAAACGAATAAAAAGGGGATAACGAATGATGTAATTCAAGGTAAAGAGGGAAATGTGCTCTTTGAAGGGTAACAAATGCAAAGTAGATGGATGGAGTATATTGAGGAGCTTCATGAAGATGTCGAGCATCTAGAGCAGGAAATCTCGCAATCCACCATAGCTCTAACTATCATCAACAAATACCCAAAACATACGCTCATGCAAGCCCAGGACTCCAGCCAGTAAGCCCGCAGCCAACACTTCCAACCTGTATTAACCTGTAGCTACACCACCGAAACAAACTGTTGTTCTAACCTATATTGGTCAACCTCTCACAAGTTTCAACGCATTCTTTGAGCAGCAGACATCAAAGTTCGGCACAGTTCTTCAAACAAACTTCACTCTGGTCCACTCCTACAAAGACAAACATCCACCCCACAAGAACGCTTAAGTCAACAAGATACCATGCGAATGTGGATTTATATTGATTTGTTATCGAAGATTCATCTCGTGCAGTGTCATGTGGCAGATTTTGGGCCCGTGTGGCCCATAGATGCACTCATGCTACACGGGGTTGACGACAATGTACAAGAACAAAAAGAGTCGGGTGTGTGACAGCATCGCGTCATGGTTACACATGAGTGAGCTTCATGTACTATTTCTTGACATTTCAAGTCATTATTATTATTATTATTATTATTATTACTACTGATGTTATAAAGTCTAATTCGTATTGATTAATCATCGATGATTCATCTCTTGCAGCTAGAGTCATGGCCGATTTAGACCCGCAGGGTTGGGCCAATGATGAGGCCAATCGCTGCACACACGCAACACCGACCGGGCGGGAGTGTAAGAGGGCGACAGGTACGGCAGCCAAGTCTGCTGGCAGCACCGAGCGATGATTTATGAGAAGATTCGGAACATTTACTATTTGTTCGAATGTTAAGTGTAAGGTACGGCTCACAGGTACAGTCAAGTCACACGGGCCGGACGACAATGTGCAAAAGATTCACACGACACGACAATGCCAAAGATCCACAAGACACGTCAGCCGGGTCTGTTGGCAGCACCGTGCAATGATGAATGAGAGACGAGTGGGAACATTTACTATTTGTTAAAATGTTAAATGTAAGGGAAGCTCACAGGTACAGTCATGCCACATGGGCGGACGACAATGTAAAAGGTTCACACGACACGGGAGCCGTATGTGCTAGCAGCAACGAGGAAGAGTGGGAACATTTACTATTTTTTTTAAATGTCAAGTGTATGGGAAGGCTCACAGGTACAGTCATGCCACACGGCCTGGACGCCAATTTAAAAGGACAACAAGATATACAGCCGGATGTGTTGGCAGCATCGCGTCATGCTTACACTTGAGGAGTGAGCTACATGTTCTATTTCTTGACATTTCTAGTCATTATTATTATTACTACCGATGTTATAAAGTCTAATTCGTATTGATTAATTATCGATGATTCATTTCTTGCAGAGTCATTGCTTCTAGATCAGGATGGAGTACGTTGGGCCCATGAGGCCAATCGCTGCACACACGCAACATCGGCCGGGCGGGAGTATAAGAGGGCGACCTGGTACGGCATCCGGGTCTGCTGGCAGCACCGAGATGATGAACGAGGAAGAGTGGGAACATTTACTATTTGTTTGAATGTTAAGTGTATGGGAAGGCTCACAGGTACAGTCATGCCACCCGGACCGGACGACAATGTAAAAGATTCACACGACATGGCAGCCGGGTGTGTTGGCATCATTGCATATTAGGGACTTTTAGATTTCCACGACGAGAACAAGTACTGCGACGTGTGACATCATTTTAAGGCAATGTAACGTCCTTTTAAGGCACTGCCGGGCCCTGTCAATGCCTTAAAAGAACATCAAATTACCTTAAAAGGGTGTCACACGTAGCAGTCCACGTTCTCGTCGTGCACATCTAAAATTCCTTAATGCTATCACAGGAGTGAGTACATTTACTATTTGTTGAAAAGTGTATCGGAAGGCACTTGATTTTCTGAAGGTTTCGACGAATCCTATTTGCTTTCGGCATTATGAACCCTATTGCAATGTCGGAAAATATGACCATTTTGGAATTATGACCATTTTGGAATTATGAATCTTTGAAGTAACGAACCTTTAAAATTATGAACCCGCTTTTTGTTTACACTTCAGAAGTCCAAAACCTATCTATTTCTGTTTTTTGGGGGGAAATGGGAGCCCATCTGCACCAACGCTACAATCAAGCGTAACAGTAATGGGAATATGTGTGTATCTACTCTCCTGTGTTAATACTGGATGTTAACACGTCCTCAACATTTTTTATTCTATCATGTGTGTCTCATATGCACTGTGATCGCCCCATATCATCTTTTGCGAACCGAGTTGATCTGGGAAATCAATCAACTGCACAAAAACGACTACACTACAAGCCGCATGAATCAAGATCTCGCAAATGACATTCGTGAGGAGTGCATAACACACTCGAGGTCAACCACATACTCATCGACACCCTTGTTCGAAAGGTAAAGCAGTCATAACACAGAAACTAGCGGAAAACAGAGAACTTTGGGTTTGATGTGTCGGAAAGAGACAACGAAATCAATACCTAGCTACAGAAGAAATCGTCAACTTAAAGGAAAACCAAGAAGAAGCTGAACAGTATTCCAGAAGAAACTGTTTCGTCTTCCATGGTCTACCAGAGAGAGACGATAAAAACACTGAGTGCTCAGGTTGTTTAGGAGAAACTGAACATAAGGATGCCGAAAGGCGACTTTGATAGATCACACAGTGTTCGTGATAACATATCAAGCAAGGAAAATATTGCGGAACATAGAGGACCAGCAGATATATATACAGGAGAGCTTGACAAAGAAGAGAGGGTACCTGTTTTGGGAGGTAAAATCGAAATATAAAGTTAAGTTGAAGGGAATTTGCACCCAAGAAGGCCGAAAAGTCATACTGACCAAGAATGATTACCACGTGACCATCGAATCCAAGGTAGACATTGACAAGTTGTGATTTACTTCAGTAGTGGGGTGAGTGGGAAGACCCACTGTATCTGAAATGAACTCTGCTTTTGACCCGTCCAAAGTCATCGTCGTCAATAAATAGACTCCTTTATTATTCGGTTCATTGTTGAATTCAGTTAAGGAGATGCATTATGTTTCATATGGTGACGTCTTGTCGATCGTTGGTCGACAAAATCAATTCCTAAAGGTCCATTAAACTTTCTAACTTCTTACACCAAACTGGTAACTAGCTCATTCCAGATGTGTTGATAAGAAAACAGGTGTTACGATGTTAAGACGTTATGTGATGGGCATATTACATAAAAGTACCAATGGTAGATATTTCTATATTCATGACAATTTGTATTTATCATATTCCACGTTATTGATCACGATTTGCTTGAAATAAGATGTTTACTACTCCATTAAATGAAAAAAGGTGCATTAGACCAAAGTTGATTTCCTTTAATAAGTAACTTTCCTATTTTTTGCTTCTACAGTAATTTATTACTATATACAGTGCGTCCCAGAAAAAAAACGAAACCGAGAAGTATCGATGTTTAATCACAATTTAAACACAATTATAAATAATAAATAACACATAGTTGTAAAGCTTAGATCATAATTGCTTTGAATGATACACAAATGGACTGTAATGTTGGAGATGATGAAGTCAACGTACCCCATTATTCTATTGTTTCAAAAGAGAACATAAAGGCAATTATTTTAAAAAGAGAGATTCAATTATTTGATACAAAAAAATAAAAAAAAAAATAAAGAGGAATATCATTATCACTAGCGTTGAGACCACCAGCAGCAATATCCTACTTTGCAGTAATCAGTAGGCTATGAAATGCTTACCTGATAGCATATGACCAAGTAGGAATTTACGAAGAGATAAGGTTTCGAATCGGTAATTGTCTTCCATTTACTTCTGTATACTAAATTCTATTATATATTTTGTATGTCAAAATCTCATTATAATGTTACTAAAGAACAATAGTTTCTTGATACTATTCCACACCATTGCATCACATGATATTCCCATTACTGACAAATATTCTATCAACAGAAAATCGAGTTCATTTCAGCAAGTGAACCGTAAAACATGCATTATTCATTACATTGTTATTGGTCAATTCTGAAATATAATCAGAAATGAAGACAAAAGATTTTTCCAGTTGGATTATCCTTTGCACCAAGAAACTTTGAAACACAATCATGTAGGAAGCCAAGTCATACGAGAGGAATCAAAAGACTTCGGAGACCTTGGAATGGGAAGATGGGTTTTCTGTCCTGACTCAATAATATATCGTCTGTCTTTGCATTTTTCCACTAAAATAGTGGATAATAATAATAATATCCAGTTTTAATATAGCGCTTATTAGAATCACTATTGGCGCTTCCAAACTTGGAGATCATTAACCTCAGCTTTAGCTGTGCTGCCATTGCGGCTCACTGGCATTTCAAAGAATTAATTCCTGCCAGGTACCCATTAACATCACCTAGGTTGAGTGTGGCAAATGTAGATCAATGATAATAAGAGATATATATATATTCTCTCTTCACTAGACCAGCGGCATTGCTTAGTCTAAAGAAAACTAAACGGAAGGTCAAAGTTTAGTGGATAGATTAGGCTTGTTGGGGCTTCTCATTCTGAGCTAAAATGTTCAAAGGGATAAACATTAATCCCTGACATAAATTACGTAGAGTATCAGAGCCTGAGGATTACCACCAAAAGCTGATGCCATCATCCAATCATAAAATGTTTCATTTAGATGACAACATTCAGGAATTTAAAAAATTCCATCTGTAAAGGGAAAAGAGAATGATTTGAATGTGATAAAAGGAAGAGGGACAGTATAGAAAGAAAGGGATAACATGAAAACGAAAGGGTAGATTAATATTTATCCCAAGTAAAGGCCAACAAGAAACACACCTCTTTAACTTCATCTAAAACACTCACCCATATTCTCCTCTAATGTTCTGCTTCAGGCTTGGGTTGTCTCTCCCAGGTGTGGTCCATGAGATGATGATGCAGATCAAAGCCCTCGTTTGAACACAGACTATTCTCTTAGAAGCTGCCTGGTACCTGAATTATTTCGACTCAACAAAAGGTTATGCACTGTGAAAATGGTACAAGTTTCTAAGAGTCAACCATGTAAGACAGTCATGTTTTATTAGCATTTGCCTTTTACGTTTCCCAAATGAATCCTTTTGCTCCTATCCCTCTAGTAAGTTCATAAACTATTTGCATATGCCTGCAAATTCGATGTAATAGAGGTCACATAATTGTTGGCCATTAAAGAGATTAAAAAGTGGTTAGATTTTGAGGAACAGAGTATAAAAGAAAGAACAAGATAAATACTAACCAAGATCGTTAGAATTAAGGGAAGCAGGTTTTTATACCCTAATAAGATGAAAGTTCAAGAAACAACTTGGTCAAATTATGAAAACATATAATGGAGGTAAGAGTAGACAAAAAGATTGGATGCGAAGGACATTGTGGTCGGATTTATGTATGCTCCTGTAAAAAGGGGATTGACTGGAATGCTCCCCAGGGAGTGGAGAATGTGCTCTGTAATGTTCAAAATAGTAATTGAAACCAGTGCTTTGGTAATACTAATATTCTAAGCACTGTGGTTAGTACAATGGAACAAGAAACAGGTCATATTATATTTTAAAGGGACAACTTCAAACAACATTTGTTCTGAAATCTATGCGGCTATATGAAGAATAATTTGAATTATGGCCTTGTATAAGGTATGTCATTTATAGAGAATGATTTAAAGACATAACCTTGCATGTTGTATCATTCTAAGAGAATGATTTAAAGGGATGGCTTCATTAGTACATTCTATCATTCGTAGAGAATGA
>BEXV01004254.1:2551-18646 GCA_003118195.1 Hemicentrotus pulcherrimus | reverse complement strand
AAATATGAAATTTTAGAGATAAAATAGTTTTTTGACCTTTGACCTCATTTTCGGAGGTCAAGATTTTATTCTAAGGGTCAGTAGTTATTCTATGTCATCTTCTTTCGTAATTCTGTGCATTTTGACACCAAGATCATCTATATACCATATTTTGTTGCTGAAATACAATTTTAAGTGATTTAGGCAGAGGTCATTGACCTTTGACCTCTAATGAAAAATTCTCCCCAACCCCCATACCTCCTCCCTTTTTTTTGGTAGTTGTCTATACCCATACCTACCCAAATCAGTTGAAATTACAATCTTTTAAATTTTTTCGCAGATTGGCTCAATATGAGGCTAATTTAGGGTTACTATTTGGGCAATGGCCGAATGTCCTCATATTTGTGTATCGATGTGACCGAATAGATTATTCGAGTTTTTATAGTCATGTATATTCCTATGCGAGGTACCCACTTATAGTATTGTCCGTCTCATCTAGTGTGAGGAGTACAACATGATTTTGTTTGCCTTATCATAAATGTGTTGTTTGCTCGCTCACAAAAATTTAGAATCGAATATGCCTGATCATGTGTACATCGCAAACGACGAGAGTGCAATAGTGATCAAGTGAATCTTCTGTGATGTAATGGGGATTGGGGTTAACGCGAAGCTTTTTATTTTTGAAAAGGGAGCCATGACAAAAAGGTTGAAAAACATTGATCTGGTAAACTAAAGACTGTTCCCCCCCCCCCATGACTGGGCCCATGCTACGCCACTGGGGAGCGGAATAGCGGAAACGTCACCCCAAGAAATGACTTTGGTATTCTGATAGATTTATTGTATTATTGCCCATGAATATACAAGATTCCCCTCCAAAGTGTATGAGAGAGGTATAAACCAAGAATAATGTACAATTTCTTAGCACGACATGTGCATCGCCAATTTTTGATAACGTGACGTATACAACCTAGTACGTCGTTTATCAAGTAAATATATTCAAATGTATGGATGGTTCCTTCCCAGGTGTGGGTGTTGATGAAAAATTTCAAGCACCTGCTATTATCCTTTGAACTACAATTTCCAGAACAAATTGCATAAATAAGTTTATGTTCTTCTTGGGTGGAGGTACCGCATAACTAAAATAGATTTGTCTACTGATATATTTTAATTAAAAAAAAAAATGAATTACAATTTTTCCCATGTTAAATATCTTCAACAAATATGATTTATACCTTCTAAGCTATAATTTTCCAACTGGAGCTTGGTGCATGATACATGTACAAGTTCTCCTGGTACGTCACATTATGAAGAAAGTGGCTGCAGCCATGTCATGCTCAAAGGGCTTTCCATCATGCCAAATATATTCATTTTTATATTTATTTACACTTTCGCACGAAAAATTGTACATCAAAGGGCAGGAATGCATCTATTTATTCAGAATACATGTACACTTATTCTTAGGGGTGAGGTTTCCTTCAATGTACACAGTGTTTGTTCACAAACGATTGTTCAATTCCGTGCAATAACCGACTGATAGAGCATGCAAAGTAAACTAGATAACATCAACACAAAGGGCCTTGAAGATTGAACTTGCATCTAGTTAAATTTATGTGACTGCGGGCTGCGTAACTATCCGGATAGAAAAGATCATTATTCCTATACTAACTGAATGGCATTATCATTTTTCAATGACTTTATCTTTAAAGTTTATACCTTCTCGGAACTTTATTTAACAAATTCTCGGAGTCTTAAGTTTAATGAATACATTTCTGAGAATATATAAACTACTAAGAATAAATCATATTGTCACAATCATTAAATATATAAAGGTAAAAAAGCCATTTTAAGTTGCATTGTGACCACACAAAAAAAAAACACAATCTGGAAGCGACTGGAAAAGATTGCTTATGTAACACATAGACATTAATTTTTACTGTGAGATTTTAAAAACTCATAAAAATGATAAGAAGTTGGCTCGGTCTTGCTGAAAGACACTTGCGCTTTACACGGAAATGAGTTTATGAGACTATTCAAACATGTTGAATGAACTTTTGATACAAACATTGCAGCTATTTCTTGGGGTTTTTTCAATCATGAGCTCACTTTAAGAGCATTTATTCCTAGGAACACATTTGATTTGATTTTTGTTTCTTCTGCATTCACTTAAGTATACAGTTTTTCGATAACAGTGATATACAATAATTTTTTTCTGAAAATGAATCATAAATAAGCAAATACATAATTTGTTATTTTCAAAAACGAAATGATAAACTGTCATAAATACTAAATTTTCACAAACATTTTAAAACATTATAAAATTATTTGAGGAAGAAGGACTGTCATTGTAAGAAGATTGCTTAATGGTGCGACAGCCCCAGACAAAACTCATGAAATATATTAACACATTTATCAAGCGAAAACGGATATGTAATTGAAAATACAAATTTTGATGATGGTGATATTGACAATGCAGATGAGAATGAATAATAATAATAAAAATAACAATAATAATAATAATAATAATAATAATAATAATAATAATAATCTTTTAAAGTCCACTCCAAATTTTTTAAAGTTAAACCGAAAATTTTGCCCAATTGATCGTGAGCCCGGCAGCCACTGAGCAGCGCCAGATCGACGTTGCTCTATCCATTATTCTTGAACGCCAAACAAGGTAGCAGCAACTCCCGTCTTTTAACTTCTTTTGGTATAACGCGGCCTGGGTTCGAACCCACGACCCACGATGATGATGATAATGATGATGATGGTGACGATGGTGATAATGATTCGAATGAAAGAAAAGATGACATGATAAAAAATGAAAAGTTGAAGAAGAAAAAAACCCTGAATCTTCTGATAATAACATTGTTTTAACTTTGGCCTTAAATGAGTAGAGGGAGCAACATGATTTAACAGATTCCGGGAGAGAGTTCCATAGGTCAGGACCATGGTGTCTTATGGATCTATGGGCAATAAGTAATTACGGGTATACTAGATGAAAATTTAAGGAATTATGGGTAAGGTTCTAAGACTTTCTTTCACACGAGCATAAGGAATTATTTTATAATTAGTTTCACGTATTCCTCTTTTAAATACAAATTATATATTCACCTTTCGAAAAAGTCCGCCTTATATCATTAGGAACAAGGAATGTTGAAATATTTGTTTAAACAACACATGATTCTGTTCATCCACATGAATTTTAAAACTTCAGTGGTCTAAATAAAAAATGATCTCTAGAAAGTACGTTGTAATGCAGTGACATTTTCTTCATTGATGTGACACCATGAAAGTCTACATTTCTCTTAATGAACTTAACTTACGGGAAAAATTATAAATAAAGTAATCACTCATAACTTTTACGCCATACAGTGGAAGCAGAGATACAGCGTGAGTTTTTAGTTTAAATTCAAAGTCAAGTTCTCTTTTCTACATTTTACCTGAATATATAAATCATAATAGTTTTAAGAAAAAATAATGACGATGAAGATGTTCATGATAATGACGACTTAAATAAAAACAATAATAACAATAATAACAATAGTAATACAAATGATAATAATTATTGTAATAATCATAATGATAATAATATTAAAATATAATAATACACCAGGATGGAGAGTGTCAAACGTTGATCTATGTCTGACCAAAAGATGCCGGACTGGGGTTCGAACCCACAATTCTAGGATTGAGAGTATTTAATAATTTGACTGGTGTCAGTTGTGCCAGCGTCTTACCAAAAAGTGACAGGGACTGATGGAGAGCTATGACACACTTGTACTCAGGCGCGGATCCAGGATTTCTTAGGGGAGGAGGCCCAACTTATTATTTTTGTTTACTCCCGNGGGGGGGGGGGGGGGGGGGGAGGGGGTAGTCAGCACATTTTTTTTTTAATCTGCTAAATACTGTGTTTTTATACCGAATCATCATGAAAGCCAAATTAATGATGGATGGGCTTTTAAATCGTAGTACCGCTAGTAATCATTGGCTCACGTAAAATTTAACCTGTTCAGGGTAAAGTGGATGGGCATAGTGGAACGTGTTACATGGTATTTCACTTTGTCCCGAGGGTCCGGGGCAAAGTGGATTTGTAATATTTTCATAGTTTTACATAATGTTTCACTTTGCCCCGGAGTTCATAGTATTTAATAAAACTTATTAATTGAGAAACATTGTTAGTGGTGTCCTAATTAATAAGGTAAAAGTATAGACAAAATGTTTTGCTTTACTTTGCTTTGTAATCCTGTTCTGGTTCTTCCATTTTTTTTGGTCCACTTTGCCCCGGGTTCCCTTACTTTCGAAAAATTAACCTTTAGACGCAATATAATCAGTAGCCTTGTGCGTCACCCATTGAAACATGCAAACATGACAATGACTTACTACGTAATGCAAACACGCCTTTTAGTTGATTTTTTGAGAAAAAATAATGGTTGAGCTCGATTTTAATTATTGAATAAAACATGTAGTATGATAATAGAAGAGCCATCTTGCGCGGCACAATCCATCATTTTGAGTTCCAGTGAAGTTTAGAATAGATTCTTTAATATTTCTTTTTCTGATAAAGGATTGAACGTAGGGTATGATTCTTTAATTCCAATTTCCTACAAATAAAGAATACAGAAACTTACAACCTTTGAAAGTCTTATTCTCATTCTTGTACACTATGTATTTGGCAGACTTGATCAAAGTAGGATTTCTCCTATTTAGAATATCGCCCTCTATGTTGAAGCAGTTTGTTCGGCTTCCTGCTGCTCAGTCACTGTCGTCATTGATGTAGTTAATTGTGTCGTTTGTGTATATTTTCATTAATCAGTATAGACACTTGTACGGTTAGATCACATTACAAAGGGAGACATAACATTATTATCAGCGATTTTATTCCCGTTGCTCATATTATGAAAGACACATAGACAAACACACTATGCTAATGATAATTGAAACATTTTGCACTGGACGTTTTACTATAAAGGGTACAGGACCTATACAAATTTTGAATATACAGTTGTTCACCTACTGACACGATAAAAAGGGAAATAAAGTATTTTAATTTCTTAATAGTTCAGAAGTGTAATAAAGGTATTAGGGGTTGTTTTGAACAGAAGGGAAACGTAATGCACATGTGACTTGTAATGTAGAGCATACCGATGGCAGAGGGATGATGGCGAAAGAGAGTGTGTGGTAAGTGTTTTAGTAAACATTGTAATTGACGACTGGATGAGAATGAGAAGATATTGCGAGAACGAAATAATAGGAAAGTGATGGAAAGGTCGAATCATAGAACAAAATCCACAAACTCCTATATAAATTCTCTATACATGTAGAGAGTAATTAGGCTACAAGTCTCATTGGACAACGCCCCCTATTGTCGGAGTCCTACAGCATAATATGTTAGCCTATGTGTATGTATTTTACAAACAAATCGTTAAAAATTCTTTTTTTTCTTGAACGAAAACCACACCCACCGTAATTTGATCAAAACAGGTCGCCAACGCTAACCATTGCCTACACGTGAGACAAGTCGAACTTTGAACGCTATTTGCCACGCGAGTAAGCTTTGTAGGTTATAGCTAGTTCAATCACACGAAGGATAACAAGCATGAATGATCATATATCAGTTCTGATTGGATCATTATGTCTATTTCTGACAACCGCCATCATATTTTTTTCCCATTTAGTATAGGCAAAAATTTGGCCAAGGAAAGCAAAATATGTGAGTATTCATGACACGCCATATGGCCAATTCAATTATTTACAATCGTACACTAGGTCTAGTTCAAAGTATTTCATTGTATTACATAGTTTGTTTATTTGACTAACTGTTAACTGTTTTGTGAGGTCGTCATACATAAATTTATGTAGTACATGCGTCGTACGATATCTTTTTGACTTAGTTTGTTATGGCCGCTTATAGCTCGTTCATTTATAATGAAATCCAGCGATAACTGGTCTGTTTCATAAATGATGACTGTGACCATGTAAATCTAATCATGAAACAGTTCTCCTTTCTACATCTTGTTCTGTGTGAATTTTTAAATAGCACTGGAATGAGGCGTGATAATGTGTACACCATCCAGTCTCATGCAGTCTGTAGAATCCAGGCTCTTTGTTTTGGTGGTGCACTGCCTCTTATCCCGTTCTTGAAAGAAAAGAAAAAATTGCGAGTAGAAATAGGACTTTGCTCGAAAATTATTATGACATAATTCCAGCTGATTGGCTAGTTTGTTAGTGACGTCGAATGAGCTACGTTTGCGCCGCAGCAGATCCAGCGTGCGAAAATGAGACTGCATATACCGCAGAGCTATGTGATATTTGTAGTTGGTTCAATTTTTGATCCGATCAGTTCAGATCGTTGGGATGTACATGTAACTATGACGGTGTAGGGAGCGGTTATCTGTATCCTCCATACGCACATCAAGCATTACAAACTTGACTTCCACCTTAAGCTCGCCGTGATACACGCATTTTAAGAACGATCGAAAGGCACATCCATGTTGTTTCAAGAGCTTTGATTTATTTTCCTTCATCATAATATCAGGGGTAAGCCATTATTTTGTGGAAGTTTTGACAATTAGTGCCTATCACTATTTAATTTCAATAGTCAGTATTTTGATCTGGTGTGTTGACCGCTACTATTATGTGTACTACTATTTACATTCGACAAAACAGACTGAACCAGTTACGATAGTACATGTCTACCGTAACTGGTTCAGTCTGTTTTGTCGAATCTTGTTTTACTTCCGTTTTTTAACACGCTCGGTACTGCGGAGCATAGCTTCCTTGCAGCCTCAATTTTAGAGCCATAAAAAGACCTACCGTTATCTGAAACGATATCCATTCATTTCTAAAGCATGTATATCTAATTAAATTGAAATTAAATTTGTAAATTGTTTTTTAACTTCTTTGTTGCAAAATATCAGTGTGAAATTTAATTTTAAATTACTCGAAAACGAATATTGAAACCCGGGTTTCGACCCATGCCTAGTTCTGAGCACTGCCTCTTTACCCCTCCCCTTTTTTTTCTTATTACAGAATATCATAATACTACTATCATGGAAGAGCGCCGTCATCTGGAGAGGAAGGCTACATCAGCTAGACAAAGACAGGTGAGGGACCGAATCCTGAATGAAAAACGGGGCATTGCATCGTCTACTTCTACGACAGAGGAAGAAGACATGGTGAGTCAGAAAACACACACACACGACAATAACGTTATCAAGATAAAAACATATTTATACGTGTCCATTTTGTATATTTAGGACTGCTAGTATAATGTATTCCCTTTGAACCACATTTTTCAGATGATGTTTTATTCCAATATTTATGTGTTCTATATATGTTTTTATAGATTGAAATCAACGATGGAGAAATGATTGATATGGAGGTGGCTGAAATTGTTTTTTTCATTCATTCATTCATTTCGGTTTATTGTGTCAAAATTCCATGTTAAAACAGTTGGGAGACTGATACAAACAAAGTTTAAAGAGAAATTAAAAATATATGTACATCAAAATGGAAACGATCACAAATCAGTTTAAGGTTTAAACGCAGTGTCTCATTCTGGCATTATTGTACTATATATGCTATGAATTAAAAAGTTATAAAGTTGCATAAACCATGTAAACGGAATAAAGTTATTTTATTAATATATGTGGGAACATGAGCATTAAAAACATATATATTTAAGGAATTTAAGTCACGTGTAGATTCAGGGATTCAGTTACTAAAAACATGTAGGCCTATAGTAGACATTCATGAGGTAAAAAGCTATAACTACATGGAAGAGTTGAGCATTCGTGTTAAAAACGGGATTGCAGAGTTCCTATATCGTTGGGTTTTACAACGCGGTAGGTCTAGTAGATGGGCATTTATGCGGAACTGGGTCAAATTCCTAGAGTACATACTCCCGCTAGAATTATGGTGAGTGTATGCTGTAATCATTCTTTAAAACAATAACTCTATTAAAAATTATAAAAAAGTCAATTAGGTGTATAGAGTCAAGAGCTTATATTGTTTTTCTTCTCTCTCTTATCACCTACAGAAATTGATTGAGGAGCGTTACAAAATCATTGGACAGAAGGAACTTAAGGCTGAACTGTTCAGGGGAAGAGTAATGGACCATCAAGTCATAGTTCAACCTCTAACTGACCTGCTTAGTCAAAAGTTTCCAGGATATGTGGTTAGTGTGTTATTACAGAGTATAATAAAAAAACTAACAGTCAATATGGCGGACAACGACCTGCTAGGCTTTTGTATACATTCCCCTTTGTTAAGGCAAGAAATTGGGATTCCCCTTCAACGCAAGGACCAATTGACCCCCGAAAGAATTCTGGCCATTATCGAGCAAACTTTGCAATCAAATGACAAGTTCTTACTGTCAGACTCTTTTGAGATAAGGGTTATACATGTGCGGTTGCCTGAAGGGGGTAGGCCAAAAGAAAACTGTATACCCTTGGACAAATTCATTCGACGGAAAAGTAGATTCGTAAAAATAACAAATGATGACAATCTTTGCTGCGCCCGCGCTCTTGTCGTAGCAATGGCTCATGCTCATAGAGTGCAAGACCCTTCTACTTACTCGAGCATAAGACGGCAAAAGGGAAGGTTGCAGACAAGGAAAGCCACAGAATTGTATGAGAGCGTGTTTGGAAAAGATGCGAAAAAAGGAAAGTGTGGAATCCCTGAACTTCGAAAATTTCAGGAATATCTTCACCCTTTAGGCTACCAGGTCGTGGTATATGCTAACATGAGTGATAAGGGGATCATTTACAAGGGTGAACCCGCTGACCACATTCTGGCCTTGTTTCTACACAGTGGTCATTTTGATGTCATTGTCAGTCTACGGGCCTTCGTTAGAAAGGTATATTTTTGTACCAAGTGTTTCAAGGGGTATGACTGGAAGAAGATACACTCTTGCATAAATTCATGTAACAAGTGTAAGCATAACTCGGAATGTGAGAGAGATCATTCATTTCTAGCTACATGTCCTTCATGTAATAGAACCTTCCAAAATCCGACTTGCTATGACAATCACCTTCAGAAAGGTTCTGGACCATCTTCTCGCTCTATCTGCGAGCAAGTGTACAAATGTAAGTGCAAGCAATTGATTGACACACGTATTACCGGAACAAAAAAGAAGCATAAATGCAATGAAGCGTATTGTCAGCGATGCAAGTGTACAGTCCCGAAAGGAAAACATCAGTGTTTCATAAAACCATTGCCAAAACTACCAAAACAAAAAGGGAAAGGCTCTAAAATAAAAGGAAATAAACAAAGAGGTGAATCAGTTGATACCAAAAAAGATGGTAAGCAGAAATTTATATTCTTTGATTTTGAATGTAGACAAGATACAGTTGTTGATGACAATCAACACGGCTGCATTTTCAAGCATACCCCTAACCTCTGTGTAGCGTTACGGGTTTGCGGAGAGTGTCATGACAGACCTGATGAAATCTGTGGCCGGTGCGGTACTCGAGAACACGTTTTCAGGGGGGAGGGAACTTTAGACGAGTTTTGTGAATGGCTGCTGGGTGTTGATGAGAATCACAAGGGGGTCATCGCCATTGCTCACAATGCCAAGGCCTATGACACTCAATTTATTCAGGAGTTTTGTCATAAAAGCGGCATTACACCAGATGTCATAATGAATGGCTCCAAAATTTTGAGTTTAAGCGTGAACGAAGTCAAAGTCATTGATTCTCTTAGTTTTCTTGCCATGCCCCTTTCATCTTTTCCTTCTACATTCCAACTCGACGAGTTGAAAAAGGGTTTCTTTCCCCACTTCTTCAACACAGTTGAGAACCAGGGCTACGAAGGGCCAATACCACCGCGCGAAAGTTATGATCCTGACGGCATGTTCGAGGAGAAGCGCACCGAGTTTAACACTTGGTATGCGGAACATCAGCATGACAGGTTCAATTTTCAAAAAGAACTCCTTGAGTACTGTCGTTCTGATGTACAAATTCTAATGGAGGGGTGTATGGCATTTAGGAGACTATTCATGAGTGTAACAAAAAATGTTGATCCATTCCAAAACATCACTATAGCCGCAGCGTGCAACACCGTTTTTAGGACACATTTTCTCAAACCCGACACAATAGGACTCATTCCAGAACATGGGTACAGAAGCAAAGACCGTCACTCTCTCGCTGCCTTGAAATGGTTAAAGTGGGTCAGTCATGACAAAGGGATCACATTGCAACATGCCAAAAATGGGGGAGAGTACAAAATCTCTAACTACAAAGTAGACGGGTATCATGCAGAATCTCGCACGGTTTATGAATTTTGGGGTGACATATGGCACGGCTGTCAAAAATGTTACAAGAGGCGTGATACTCTTGTACCAGGTAGCACTGAAACTGTGCAGGATGTCTACGAGAACATGCTTCTTAAACGACGTATAATTCGAAAGAAGGGATATAAAGTCGTTGAAATGTGGGAATGCGATTTCCGTAAAGCTCTCAAGGAGAATGAGAAAATGAGGAAATTTGTTGAAAGTATCGATATGATCGAACCTATCAATCCTCGGCACTCTTTTTACGGAGGTCGCACAAACTCCATTAAACTGTACCACAAAGTTCAAGACAGCGAGAAAATCCGGTATGTAGATGTCTGTTCTCTTTACCCATACATATGTAAGTATGCCGAATACCCCATACGCCATCCTCAAATCATCACGGAAAACTTCAAGAGCATCGACAACTACTTTGGAATCATAAGTTGCAAAGTCTATCCTCCTCGGAAGCTTTTCCATCCTGTTCTACCCTACAGAAGTGAAGGAAAGTTATTTTTTCCTCTTTGCAGAACATGTGTTGTAAACAGACAAGCAACTCCGTGTAAACACACGGATGAAGCTCCGTGTAAACACACGGATGAAGAGAGAGCCCTGCAGTCAACATGGGTTACCGAGGAAGTGAAGAAGGCTGTAGAATTGGGTTACAAAGTGGTCAAGATGTATGAAGTTTGGCATTACACCGAGACTAGTAAATACGACCGAGAAACACAAGACGGAGGACTTTTCAGTGACTATATTAACTTGTTCCTCAGAGTAAAACAAGAGTCGAGTGGGTGGCCTGTAGAATGTCGTTCGGATGATGAACATTTGAGCCCCCAGACCGAAGAGGCTAGAGCGACCTACCTTGATAAATATAGAGAAAAAGAAGGAGTGTGTTTGGATTCCTCCAAAGTTAAAACAAACAAGGGGCTCCGCGCCGTCGGTAAAATATGTTTGAACAGTTTCTGGGGAAAGTTCGGTCAGAGAAATAATCTCCCCCAAACTGTATATTTCCATGAACCTGAAAAGTTCTACTCTCTTATCACAGATCCAAAAAACATTGTTAAAAGCGTAAATTTCCCAAGCGAGTATGTAGCGCAGGTTCATTACGTGAAAAATGACGAATTCGTAGAAAGTCTCCCAAATACCAATGTGGTAGTGGCCGCCTTCACCACATGCTGGGCCCGTCTGGAGCTTTACAGGTACCTCGAGAAACTTCAGAAAAACGTCTTGTACTTTGACACGGATTCTATCATATACCTCAAAAACGATCGGGTGGAGGATATTCCCACTGGGAACTTTTTGGGTGATATGACCGATGAGCTGGAGAAGGAATTTGGGATGGGGAGCTACATCACAGAACTCGTAGCACTGGGGCCCAAAAACTATAGCTACAAGGTGTTTTCCACTAAACAAAACAGCGAAGTAGTTGGTGCGTGTAAAGTACGGGGCATCACCTTGAACCATCGCAACGCACAGCTTGTAAACTTTGCGAGTTGCGCCGAACTGTTTCGTGGTGAACGTAGACGTAGTACTGTCACTAATCCACACAGCATTGCGAGGACTCGTATCAACAACGTTGTCACACGCACCGAATATAAAGTACACCGGATGGTGTACGATAAGAGAGTAATAATCAATGACGTTGACACTGTACCGTTTGGGTTTTGATTTACCCATTCTCGAGCAACTTGCCCAACAACTGCCATTAATGCGGTATAATGAAATATTTTGAAATTGTTATAGGTTAGTAGTTTACTTGTTCGTGGTGCTCATAAACCATTGCTTTGCGCTGTGCAACGAACATTTATTTTGATATCCCTTTTTAAAGCCAATTCTGACATTGTTTGATTACCCGTATTGACAATTTTCATTTGTAATTCAATCTTTATCTGAAATTCTGTCATCGTATGACTTCCCAATGAAGCTGAATAAATCAATAATTGGCTCTTCTTTTAACAAAGTGACGGTGAGAGAGAAAAAGAGAGGGGAGTGTATAATTTTTAAAGGCTTTTGTGACTAAAACAAGTTACAAAATGTAAACTCGTGTTACCAAACTCTGTAAGATTGCACTTTACCCATCATCCATAATAATGTCTCGTTCCTTAAAGGTAATGACCAGTATTGGAAACGCCCCAATTTCAAAAAATGAAATGGAAGCTGTCATTACCAATCATGTGAAAGAATATGTTTTGACTAATACATGATAATAAACAAATTGCCGTGAAATCGCCTACTAATTCATATATTTGGTAAATTTGTTTCTCTCATGGTCTGTGAGAGATATAGGGTAGTCCCATATACATCTTTCTGTGTATAGTGCTTGTAACTTTACGAAGAGTGGGCCAAACTTCTTATCATTTTGATGATTCCAGAACCTTGCAGATGCTACATGCTAGATGATCAACCTTTCTGATCGATTACACAACGTTTCTTTCACAACGCAATTGCATAACCATAACTGGTCTTTACCTTTAAAGGTAATTCGATGCATTTTTTGTTCTCTCTTTACCTCTTCAGAGGGACTTTATTATTCCATTTCAAAATATATAGACTATTTACAAAAAAAGTAAAACGAAACATATGAATTATATACAAGATCAACAAAGTATACCATTGGGAATATCTTTTACTTTAAATTTATTTTCATATCGAATTTCTGACCATGTGCGAAGCAAATCCATATAATTTATTTTTTTTTTTTTACATATAATTTTCAGGTGTTTATTATGACAATTTTATTGTAAACATCAACGGCATCCCGCCAATTCTTTCAGCCCAAAATGAAAATAATGTCTTCCACATTGCATCATCTGCATTAAAAAACTTATATATCCAAGATAACCTAAATGAATTATTTTTCAAAATCAAATCAACCATACCAAGCCCTCCTTCTCTTTCTGACTTGATACAAACATTCCGTTTTACTTTTTTACGTCTAGATTTCCATTTAAATGTATATATAGTTTTATGTAAAGCCTTCCCAATGAGGCTGAATAAATCAATAATTGTATTTTCTTTTAACAAAGTGACGGTGAGAGAGAAAAAGAGAGGGGAGTGTATAACTTTCGAAACATGTAGTACTTTTGTACCCAAAACAAGTTACACAATTTTACAGTGGGACCAAACTCTGTAAAAACGCACTTTACCCATTATTCATAATAATGTCTCGTTACTCATATGTTATTCGATGCCTTTCTAGTTGTAACATGAATGTATTATGTTTCATCATTGTCTGGAAATTTGCATAACTTCTATATCTGCAAATAGCGCAATTAAAAATGTTGTAGACATATAATTAAGTCATTCAAAATATATTCATATCCGCTAGACTCTGAAACAATTGAGTCTCGAGCATCTTGTCCTCCAACTGCCATTGATGTAGTTTTGTGAAATATTTTGAAATTGTTACCTGTATTGACAATTTTCATTTGTAATCTAATTTTTATCTGAAATTCTGTCATCGTATGACTTCCCAATGAAGCTGAATAAATCAATAATTGGATCTTCTTTTAACAAAGCGACTGTGAGAGAGAAAAAGAGAGCGGAGTGCAAAACTTTTGAAACACGTAGTGATTTTGTGACTAAAACAAGTTACAAAATTTAACCGTGGTACCAAACTCTGTAAAAACGCACTTTACCCATTATCCATAATAATGTCTCATTACTCATATGTTATTCGATGCCTTTCTAGTTTTATCATGAATGTATTGTTTTTCAACATTGTTTGACAATTTGTATAACTTGTGTATAGCGTAATTAATATAATAAAAGTTGAATATTATAATTAAGTCATTCAAAATATATTCATATCCGCTAGACTCTCAAACAATAATTGAGTCTCGAGCATCTTGTCCTACAACTGCCATTGATACAGTTTTATGAAATATTTGGTAATTGTTATGGGTCAGTGCTTCGGTTAACGTTCGTGGTGCTCGTAAACCATTTCTTTGCGCTTGCAATGAACAAGTATTTATATTTCCCTTTTAAAGCCAAGTCATGCATTTTGTCGTTTCTCGTATTGACCAATTTCAGTTACAATTCAAACTTTATGTGAAATTCTGTCAACGAACGACTTCCCAATGAAGCTGACTAAATAAATGATTGGATTTCCTAACGTAGCGACGATGAGAGAGAAAGAGGGTGGAGTGCATAACTTTCGAAACATGTAGTACTTTTGTACCCAAAACAAGTTACACAATTTTACAGTGGTACCAAACTCTGTAAAAACGCACTTTACCCATTATCCATAATAATGTCTCGTTACTCATATGTTATTCGATGCCTTAGTTTTATCATGAATGTATTGTTTTTCAACATTGTTTGAGCATTGTATAACTTGTACATCTGTAAATAGCGTAATTAAAAATGTTGTAGACATATAATTAAGTCATTCAAAATATATTCATATCCGCTAGACTCTCAAACAATTGAGTCTCGAGCATCTTGTCCTACAACTGCCATTGATGCAGTTTTATGAAATATTTTGTAATTGTTATGGGTCAGTGCTTCAGTTTACGTTCGTGGTGCTCGTAAACCATTTCTTAATTGGCACTTGTAATGTACAAGTATTTATATTCCCCTTGTATAGCCAAGTCATGCATTTTGTCGTTACTAGTATTGACCAATTTCAGTTACAATTCAAACTTTATATGAAATTCTGTCAACGAACGACTTCCCAATGAAGCTGATTAAATAAATAATTGGATTTCCTAACGTAGCGACGGTAAGAGAGAAAAAGGGTGGAGTGCATAACTTTCGAAACATGTAGAACTTTTGTGACCAAAACAAGTTACAAAATTTAATCTCGTGTAACCAAACTCTGTAAAAATGTGCTTTACCCATTATCCATAATAATGTCTCGTTACTCATATGATATTCGATGCCTTTCTAGTTTTATCATGAATGTATGGTTTTCAACATTGCTTGAAAATTTGTAAAACTTGTATATCTGTAAAAAGCGTAATTAAAAAAGTGTTGTAGACATATAATTAAATTATTCAAAATATATTCATATCCGCTAGACTCTCAAACAATTGAGTCTCGAGCATCTTGTCCTACAACTGCCATTGATGCAGTTTTATGAGTATTTTGAAATTGTTATGGGTCAGTGCTTCAGTTTACGTTCGTAGTGCTCATAAACCATTGCTTTGCGCTGTGCAATGTACATGTATTTATATTTCCCTTTCTTGAGCCAATTCCGGCATTGTTTCATTACCCGTATTGCCAGATTTCATTTGTAATCTAATCTTTATCTGAAATTCTGTCATCGAACGACTTCCCAATGAAGCTGATTAAATAAATAATTGGATTTCCTAACGTAGCGACGATAAGAGAGAAAAAGGGTGGAGTGCATAACTTTCGAACGATATCGAACGTTATCGAACGACTTCCATATAAAGCTGAATAAATCAATAATTGGATTTTCTTTTAACAAAGCGACCGTGAGAGAGACAAAACTTTTGAAACATGTAGTGATTTTGTGACCAAAACAAGTTTAAACAATTTAGCTGTGGTACCAACCTCTGTAAAAACGCACTCTACTCACTATCCGTAAAAATGACTCGTTACTCGTATTTTATTCGATGCAGTTAAAGTTTTAACATGAATGTATTATGTTTCATCATTGTGTGAACATTTGTATCAGTTGTATATTTGTAAAGAGTGTTGTTAAAAAAAAAGTTATGGATGTATGATTAAATAAAATAAAATATATTCATATCTGCTACACTCTCAAACGATTGAGTTTTGTTTTATGATTTCATAATATAGCAAGTGCGGATATTTTATGCCGTTGATTGCGCTGGTTATTGCCACAGCTGTAGACATGAGGGGGGGGGGGGGGG